>JACXGJ010002759.1:25505-61636 GCA_016801105.1 Esox niger | reverse complement strand
TAAGGATGTACTGGTTGTTGTTGTAGAAGTGTGTAATGATATAAGGATGTACTGGTTGTTGTGGTAGAAGTGTGTAATGATGTATGGGTGTACTGGTTGTTGTGGTGGAAGTGTGTAATTTTATAAGGGTTTACTGGTTGTTGTTGTAGAAGTGTGTAATGATGTAAGGGTGTACTGGTTGTTGTTGTAGAAGTGTGTCATGATGTAAGGGTGTACTGGTTGTTGTTGTAGAAGTGTGTCATGATGTAAGGGTGTACGGGTTGTTGTTGTAGAAGTGTGTAATGATGTAAGGGTGTACTGGTTGTTGTTGTAGAAGTGTGTCATGATGTAAGGGTGTACTGGTTGTTGTTGTAGAAGTGTGTAATGATGTAAGGGTGTACTGGTTGTTATTGTAGAAGTGTGTAATGATATAAGGATGTACTGGTTGTTGTGGTAGAAGTGTGTAATGATGTAAGGGTGTACTGGTTGTTGTGGTGGAAGTGTGTAATGTTATAAAGGTGTACTGGTTGTTGTGGTAGAAGTGTGTTGGGAGTTAAGAGTGTAGTGATACATACAGGTACTGTCAACAATGTGTATTGAAAATAGTGTGTTGATAGAAGTGTGTATACATTATAAAGCTTTAATAGAAGTGTTTATAGATAATAGTGTGATGATAAAGTGTGTATACGTTATAGTGTGTTAATAGAAGTGTTTATAGTTAATAGTGTGTTGATAGAAGTGTGTTTTGATAATAGGGTGTTGATTGAACTGTGTATTGCTAAGTGTGTTGATTGAACTGTGGAATGATTTAAGTGTCTAGTGATAATAATTGGTTATATTGTATTGGTAGTATTGTGTTGATAGTAGTGCATAGTGATAATAATTGGTAATATTGTATTGGTAGTATTGTGTTGATAGTAGTGCATAGTGATAATAATTGGTAATATTGTATTGGTAGTATTGTGTTGATAGTAGTGCATAGTGATAATAATTGGTAATATTGTATTGGTAGTATTGTGTTGATAGTAGTGCATAGTGATAAAAATTGTAATATTGTATTGGTAGTATTGTGTTGATAGTAGTGCATAGTGATAATAATTGGTAATATCTTATTGGTAGTATTGTGTTGATAGTAGTGCATAGTGATAATAATGTGCATTGATAACAGTGAGTTTATAGAAGTTTTTAGTGACTCAATGAGAATCTTACTCTGCTACCTGCTGGCCTGTTTACACCAGGCCATGCAAGGGGAATGTGTTTTTCTTTTCATTATATTGTGACTGGTTTTGAGCTGTCTGACATGGTGTCCATTGGCCAGTTCACTCTAAGCCTGTTAACAAGGCCCAGTTGGGCCAGGACTAAAGCCACCCTGACACGGAACAAAAGAGCAGGGCTTTACCAGGGGGGCACCCAAACTGCTGACTGTCAGCTTGAGCTAATGCGGCCCTATTCTGTCATGTCTCGCTCCTGATGCCCCCCCGCCTGCTCTGTCCATCCATCCCTCCCTCTCTATCTATCTATCCCTCTCTGTTTCCCAGTCTGGGACCCTCTCTACACACTTGCCCAGCAACAGCCAGGTCCTCCATCAGCCCACTGATAGACCGAGTGCTAACCTTCAGAAAATTACCTGTCCATCCGGTCTCGCTAGTCATTCTTTTTTTTGTTTGTTTCTCAGTGTGTCAGGTGTATATGTGTGTGTGTGCGTGCGTGCTCTGAGTGTTTGCTCGTCTTTGGACCATGTGTGAGTGTCTGCGTGGGATATTCAGAGTCACCTGGACACCCTCTTCCAATGCAGGTCAGTGGGGATGGGGGGACGTGCGTTCAGGGGTTCTGGTGTTCACCTGGACACCCTCTTCCAATGCAGGTCAGTGGGGACAGGGGGGACATGTGTTCGGGGGTACTGATATTGACCTGGAAACTCTCCTCCAGTACAGGTTGGTGGGGAGAGTGGGATGTGTGTTCGGGGGTTCTAGTATTCACCTGGACACCTTCCAGTTCAGGTTTGTGGGGACGGGGGGACGTGTGTTCAGGGGTTCTGATGTTCATTAGCCTGGCTGCGGTTACTGCTGATAGACTTTGTTGCTTTGTTATTCTGCTTCCGTGAGATGGTCTGTGGTGACACCACGTTGACGAGTTACACGTGACCCTCACTGATCATTTATTTTCTTTGATTAACAAATTATATTTGTTAATCAAATGTTGTTTTATTTGGAGAAATATGTGGCTGTTTTTCGGTCAGGACTTTTTGGTGTAACTTAAATCAGTTACAAAATAGTCATAAAAACAGACTGTGCTGTTTTTTGGCTGTGCTTCCCTGGCCTAAGCTGACTACCCTTCAGAAACATGTCACAGATAAAGCGCAACTCTCACCTTTGTTATGGATGTTTATGGGTGGTTCCCCACCAAGTTCCTTGCCTATAAATATGCCCAGACGGAGGGCCTGCGTCAAGCTGAAGAAGGAAAAGGAGCATTGTTTAACTGACAGTTGTGTTAAGTTAGTGTGACCGTATATCTGGCAGGCATTCCGTCATCTGACGTCCGAGCCGGCTTATCTACTGAGATCTGTTCCCTCCCTGCGTCTTCCTAAATGCTCTGAGGTTGTTGTCCTGGTCAGGGACAAGTATCCACAGATGGAGAGGAGGCTCTGCGGATTTGTGCTGGCTGCCTTCTTTGTACATTTCTTTATAGCTTCAACCTATATAGACTGTCTTTGTTTCTGCCATCACAAGATATGACATTTTCCTTGACGAAATGCTTTTAATTCCATCATCTATAGATTTAGAGTTTGTGTTTGTGCTGTCTCTTGTTTTTGTTGCTGTTCATGCACACATATACTCACACAGCCACACACACACACACACACACACACACACACACACACACACACACAGAGACACACACAGGCACACTAACCCACTTAAAGACCAGACAGCAATGATGTGATCATGTGATCAGTCGATCCCCCCAGTGACCTGCGTATGTCCCCGAAGCAGAATCCTCCATGGCCCCGGTTCAGTTGTTTTTCCCTTTGGCCCGTCGTAACCGGCCTGCTCTGGTTTCTGGCCCTGGCACACTGAACCGCTGACACCAGGGGATTGCTTGAACGCTCTAACACCCCCCCACGCTCTCAGCCCCCCCCATCTAAATCCCAGTTTTGTGTCGACAGTGGAACGCAACAATGACCGCGTGAACACAATGCCAGTGGCCTGATCCCACCCCCCCCCGACAGACATCATCGCAAAGGCTCGTGTGCCTGGCCAGGTTCTATGCCAGGCCGGGACCACCTGCAGGGCTTGCACGGGGGGTCCGGCTGGCGGAGCAGAGTCTGTCAGCGGTAACTAACGGCCACGGCACTCGTGTTGATTTCCTCAGATCTGCCGGCGGGTCATTTCGGGAGGTGCCAAATACACGCAGGAATTGCGGCGAAACACTCGGTGGTAAGCCACCAACAACAGCTGCTCTCCCCCCGAGAAAATAAGTCGCACTTTCTCTAAATTAAGACCCGAGGCCTACACTTATTTTTGGCCGTCGTGATAAAAATGTCCCCTCCTTGTCAGCTTTCACTCTTCCAGATCTGAAAACGAGTTCTCTTAGTCTTTCACATTGCTTTACTCCTCTGGGAATTTGAACAGTGTCACCAGTAGCCAGGTGGGCCAGAAGAAGAGCATTCTCCTGTCTTACTAAAGTCTATGGCAAGCCAAAGCTCAGGCCACTCCTAACGAGTCCTGTCAGAGAGAGGCTGGCCCCTTCCTCCTCCCTCTACTTTCACAGTCCCACCCCTCACCTTCCTAATATGGGGGCATTCTTTTGCCCTCGTCCAATCGGTGCTATTGTTGCGACCCGCCTAGCGATGCTGTGGGGCATGTTCAGGTTTCCCTCCACTGAGGTTTCAGAGAGGGGACAGACTAGCTGGGAACCAGGGGTATTGGAGGGAGTGAATGAGAGTTTGACAGAGAACAGGTTGACTTCAGTCTTGCAGCCAGGTGAATCTCTCAACAGTCCAAAGGACGGACAACGACCGTTATAGTGATTTCAACAAGGTAGGATGAATCATGCATGTCTGGCAACAGTAGGATAAACTGACATCAGACTTTTTGTGAGTTTGTGTACCTGTTGAGCAGGGAGATTTTTTTGCCGTGGTCATATGGTGCAAGTTTGTCCGATTTAAAGAGTGGCAGGAGCATTCACATATTCCATACGGTCGTTAATCACATACTGCCGTTTGCATATAATGCAAAACTGAATGCCCCAACCATGTAGCTATCTGCCTTGCTGCTTGAGCTTGTTGAAGAATAGGTACAAGTTTGGAAAGGGCAGAGTGTGGAAAACACAGCCACTATTTGTTGTCTGGGTGCCCAAGCTTTTCCCCAAGACAAATGGCACTTGTTCCGCTTGTAACACAGGGTGGTTACCGTACGAGACACTGAGCGTGGTTGTTCCTGCTCACCACCGACGTGGTGGCACCGGCACTCGCTTGCTCCAAACCTCCCCCCCCCGGGGTGGACAGCTGCTCCTCGCTGGCTTTCTCAGCAGCTTGGTATGGTATGGCATGATGGGTAAGGCGGCGGGTTCGTTATCGGGGGGGGGGGTCAAGCCCCACCCAGGGCTGGTTTGGAATGGAAGCAGTTATTTGACCCCCTTCGGTTCTTCGGCCGCTGATCGATCGTGTGACTCAAACAACAATGTGTATTGTGTGCTTTTGGTAATATTTGTCGCACCTGATTATGACGAACCTTTAATGGCCGACAGAAGTGCCCGCTTGAATTCCTGCTCGTGAGAAAGTGTTGCAATAGCCGCCGTCTGTTTTGGAAGTGCGTTTGTGTGTCCTGAAGGCCCTCTCCGCCCTCCGATGGCATGTGCTGAATGTACGCGTGTGTGATCTCCGTGCCATTCCTCTCAAGACTGGGGGGTCAGCCGTGTTAACGGGACACCATCACCGTCATTGGGGGTGGTCAGCTTGAGAGCTATCCCCCCTGAGAGGACCCGAGGGGTCTTAACATGAATGTTGTTGATATACTATACATAGATTTTTATGGCACAGAATAGTGGAGTGCGATGCAGACGGCTAACCCAGTGTACAGTCTGAAGTAAGGTTACCCAATCTGAGTCCCAATTTTGTTGTGTACTTGGGCCTGCCAGAGGACCAGGCTTTCATCATAACACAGATTTAACTGTAAATATTAATGTTTATCCGTGTTTACATTTTGGTGGGAATGTTTTGGAGTCCAGGGAATAATATCTGATAGTGCTTTAGGCGTTGGGGACTATGAAATATTAAGTGACTGTCTGAAAAACGATGACTGTTTCCTGGCGACTGGTTTCTTGAGAGGTGGACGGGTTGGTAGTAGAAAAAGGATGTAGCTGGGTCAGGAGGTGTTTGAGGGATTTGGAGGAAGTTGGGTAACACACAAGGAAACACAAATTGACAAATGGTGCTCAACTGCTCTGAATATTCACCTTGAAACCAGGAATCTATTCTAAGGTTGGATATGAATGTGTGCTTTTAATGTGGCATTAATTATCCAACAGAGTAATAAATCATTATGACAGGAGCAGGATGGGTGTTTGTGTCATGCTTTCCCTGGTGAGTAGTTATCTCACTAAATATCCTGGTTTCCTGTTTACAAAAAGACAGTTCCTGCTGGCCTGTTCAAGCTTTTGGGTGTAGTTGATTTCTCCTGGGCTTTTAAAACTTCAGTTCCTATAGTGCTCTTGAAATACATTTTTTTGGGATGAGGAGTCTTCCTGAACTGTGATTTGCAGAAACAAATCCGAATGATGTCCAATTTTACCTTTAGCATAGTTATATAGTGCATTAGATTCCACCTTGAACCTCCAGTCCCTAATGTCTGTTTTAGGTTCAAATGGCATTTTGGGTTGAGTACATTCCTCTCAAGTTATTCTCCTCCACTTTGAGTTTTAGTATGTTCCCCTCAATGATTCCCCCACAGGTTGTGTACTATCCTTCATAACTATTCACCTCAATGTGTTTAGAGTCATGTATACATAAGTCTCTCTCTCATACACACATCCAAACCCATAGAAATGCAGACGGGCACACGTCACATACACAAAAATCAAATTCTGTTGCATAAAAACACACACGCTTTATTCTGACACACAGATAATGTACACACACACATGTAACATTTTGCTGTTCTTGTGGAATAACGAAACTTTATTCCTATTCAAAACCAAAATATTCAAACTCCCTAACCTTTAACCCCTACACTGAAAATAGCCTTTTTTCTGCTCATGGTGAACCCCAGAATGTCCCTGCAGGTATTTTGGTCCCCAGAACAGTTCTGGCCGATGCACAGATGCAGAGGACAAATATTGTAAATGTGTGTTGTGTGTGTGGATTCCCATGTGAAAACAGTGACAGTGTGGTCTAGATTACCATTTTAAAGTGCCACACAGTTCTGGGAATGCAAGCTATGCAAAGCCAAGCTTTCCCCTTTATTGTTCCCTGATAAACAGGGAATTGACAATCTCCAACAGTAACCATTGTCTGACACTGGTTTCTGTAGGTCACAGCTGAGGGAATACACATTTCTGCTTTTTATTCATCCTGGAATAAATATGATGCATCTGGATGTCGTTCCCCAGGTAATGTTGGGTGATGTGCAGGTTATATCGGGTGATATAGTGTCCCTGGTTATGCCCGGGTGAGGTGCCGGGTTATGTCGGGTGATATTGTGTGCCAGGTTATGTGAGGTGAAATTGTGTGCCAGGTTATGTCGGGAATATTGTGTGCCAAATTATGTGAGGTAATATTGTGTGCCAGGTTATGTGAGGTAATTTTGTTTGCCAGGTTATGTGAGGTAATGTTGTTTGCCAGGTTATGTGAGGTAATATTGTTTGCCAGATTATGTCGGAGGATGTGCCTGGTTATTTCGGCGATATAGTGTGCCTGGTTATATTGTGTGATATTGTGTATCAGATCATGTTGGGTCGTTAAGTCAGGTTTATGAGGCGTATTCCTGAATCCTAATTTGCTCAAGGCTTTTCTTTCTCCAAACAAAGTGCCTTTGAAATAACTGTGTCCATGAGTTGTCCACAAGCTAACCATTTTGGCACAGTAAAGGTTTGATGCCATTTGGTTGATTTACGTGCATGTTTTGAGTGTTATTTATTACAGTAGTAGTGTACATTAACAGCACACACAGAGGATTGTTTTCCATCATCCTGGGTCTCATGACACTCATTGAATTAGAACCAGTCAGTGTAGCCTTATTTACACTGCAAATCTAGGCTACACAGAGCGCATGTCTTCATATTTATTAAATAAATTACACACACAGACTGACATACTGCTGCCTGGTGTCATGGGATAACTGTTCACCAGATATCATTGGCATTGTCTGCTCAGGAGCCTGTGGTGCTCCAGAGATAACTCTTTAGATTTTTTTATTTCTCAATAAACACATATTATCAATATAAGACTGACTACACAAAAAACATTTGTCTCTTGAAAATGTTATATGAAGAACATTTCAGAAGGAGAAAGGTTAATCATAGAACTATTCCCCTATAATGAACCATTTAAACGTTTTTTTTACCAAAGCAGAAAGTATTCTTTGTATAATATTGAACCTTTATTAATGGTTTGTTATATAACCTCTATAGCTCCACAACAGTTCCATTCTGACATGTAAGCATTAACAAAAAGCTACTTTACAGCCTTAGAAACATCCACATACCTTACTATCAGACTGGTGCACACGTGGATTGACTTTGTCTGACTGTGAGACTGGCCATCCTGCGTCTTATTGTCTTGATCACACCGCTGCTTGTGGCAACATCATCTTTGTAGTCTTCATTAAGATGCCATGATGCTCATTAAAGTTAGCCCATGATTGTTGGCCTTAGACTCAAGTGTTTTGAATGTCTGGGGACAGATTCTGCACGCGGTATTTTCAGGATACTTCAGTTATACAGCACTCTCAGCTGCCATGTTTTTTCTTAATGGCATGCAAACTATCATACCAAGGGCACATGTCATGACAGAATCCATGACAGAAACCTGACTTTGTAAGCATGTTACAGAAGCCAAATCTAAATATATGTCAAATCAGATTGTAACTGGAGAGGTGATACCTCATATTGCTTTCATTAGCATGTGGCTGCATAACCCAACAACAAAGGGCACACATCACAAGATCCCATTACTATCTCACCCGTAAATAGCTGACCCCATGACAAAGTTTGTTACTTCATTAGAAAATCTAATAGAGGCTAATCTAATCCTGAAAACCCCCTACGTTCTGCAGGAGCAATGAGTTTAGAAAGCCACTGCAAACATTAATAACACCGGATCTGACAAGCAAACGTTCGGTAAATGAGTGCACACAGTAGGGTACCGCTCCCATCTCCAGTGTTAACTAAAAAGCTGTTGACCACAGAGCGCCATAATTACAATCCATAGGACATGAAATTAAACAGGTGGGTTAGTCACATTGGCAGGTATTTCGCTTTGATATATCTCTTTGGTCGTCAAAAGCTTCCTCGGGGACCACCATATGTTTCCCATTCTTATTTCTCTTATATATAATTGAGGATTTGATTATTCTAAACAGGACTAGTCAGCCCTCAGTGTCTGGCTCCACTCTAGGTTTCATCCTAGATTCCCAACCCTACTGAGGGGTTTTTCCTAGCCACTGTGCATACATTTTTGTTGCTTCTTGCTCGTCAGGGTTATTAAAAGCTGGTCGACAGTATAAGCACTTGGTGAGAACTGCTTCAGTTCTATGCATTTAATACTATCTGATTTGATTGGACCACAAAAAAACCTGTCAAGGTCCCAGTCAGCTGGATGGGATTGATGCCTTGTAGGCCGGTGAGTAGAATGCATATGTGGGTCAGAGAGCTGGCACTATATAAAGAAAGTTGCCTGAGCTATGTGGTGCACTCACTGAGCAAAGCAAGGACCACTCTCAGACAGCTGCTTCTTTCATTCACTCACGAAGCCCCGACCAAATCAGTTCCTTCTTTATCTGATGGAAAAACAGGGATTCCATTCTCATGAATTCATCCCATCCATTTAAATCTTAAAGTTGTAACTTCAGATAACAGAATGCATCCTAAAATATGCAACATTCTCTATATCGGCTCTTACGTTTGCCTTAGCCGTGACAGGAAGGTACACTGCAAATATTTGAGGAGATATTTGATTGGAATAAGTGAAATAATCTGCCAATGGAACAAGACAAATATTTAAGGTATATTTTCTAAAACACTTGCAATATTATTGATTATAGATTATTAAGGTTGTTGTTTATAGAGGTCGTTATAAAGGATCTGATGCCTGACAGTCGTTTTCCTGCAATGACCTACCGGGCATATTTACTAATCAGAGTTGCTGCTTTGACCACATTTTGCTGTGGCCAGGAGCACTCCATAACGAGTTCTCGTGATTGGCTCAGAAACCTGACACTCTGACAAATACATGGACACTTAATACTCGAAACTCCTCGGATGCCTTAAAGAAGGGAGGTGCTGAGAGGCTTCAAGGCGGGACGGCTGGGGAGAGGACATGCAAGACCGTTCATGACGCCTAGAACTAGTAAAACCATCCGACCTGTCCTCTGTCATATATAACACAGCACTGACAACGTTCTCTTCTGTTTGCAGACTCTGACAGAGAATTGGAAGAAAGCCATGTATTTGCCCAGTCAAGACAATCAATCGTGAGTGGTGCTCTCTGACTTTCTCTGGTTCCAGACCTGCTATTTGGCTTATCTGAGGTCGTGTGCCACTATTTACGTGGGTATTTCCTCTTCTGACCCAGGTGAAAGACAAAAGGAGGTCCCCCCCCTCAGACAGGCCTCCCTCCGCTCCCCACGGCAATCCTCCCCACAGTGCCTCCGCAGAGGACCAGGAGAGCCCAGAGAGAGTGGTGCGTTTTGGATTAGACAGGAGCAACCCACAACCTGCTCACGTCAGTTTAGCGAACAAACAACAGTGGCTCTTGGGCATCTGTGAGATAAATCAAGGTAGAGCGCGTTCCTTCCGGCCGTAAGGATTCCGGTCTAGACTTACAAAGCAAGCATTATAAGAACCAGGACGGATATCTTCCAATAGATACAATGAAACTGTGAAGAAAAACGGGAAAGAATTGCGCTATAAACGATGGTTAAGTGTTGAGGTTTGGTAATAATGCATTGTGGTTAAGTTTAGGGGTAAGGTTAGAATACAAAAATCTACTGAGCTTGGTTGAATAGTTAGTTACGTTGAGAGAAGCCACAGGGCGACAGGGGGACCTCAGCAAGCGTTGACTCTGTAATTTTCCTTCAGTCAACAGCTTGAACAAAGTTTACAGAGTGTGTAAAATTCCAACTTCCAAACCCATGTGAGAAGTTCAAACCAATTCACTTTCTCAAATTTCTCTTGGTATTATATACTGAATTTATAATTTAATAAATAAAAATGATTTGCCATCAATCTACACATACCCCTTAATGTCATGTGCTGGTAGGCTTACCGTGCCAGTGTGACCCAAAGCCCTCGTTCCGTGATTTGAAGCACTTATACTGGTTTATGATCATTACCCCCACCTGAGTTCCTCATCACTGTCCCAATTTAATTTAAGTTTTTGCTTTCCTAGTGTGTCTTGTCGGTCTAAGTTTTGGTTTCGTACATTTTTCACGATGTTGCGTCTTTGTGATTTAGTTTTATAAATTATTTTAGTTTCCTTTATTCTTTCAGCACACATGTCCTGCAAACAATCACAAAGTCATTTAAAAAAAAATCTAATGTATTCAAAGTTATTGGAAATAAAAAAACTGCAATATAGACAAGCTTGTACATAATTATTCATACCCTCTGCCGTAATGCTCAAACATCACCTGTGGAAAATTCACTGATTATACATGACTGCACAAGCTTGTCTACATAAGATCCCACACTTCACATTTCATGTTAGAAAAAAACAAGCCATGAAGTCCAATGAACTCTCTGTAGACCAAAAGGGAATTGCTATATATTTGAAAGTTCCCTAGAGTTCCCTAGGTTTCTTTGTAAAATAGAATTTTGGAACCACCATCCCTCCTTCTAAAGACTTCCTAAAGCCACCCACACTGAAAAAGTTCCTTCTACAGAGCACTGGGTCTAAATACTTCTTGTAAATAAGATATTGTTTTTCATTGTGCATACACTGGTAAACATTTTCACTCCGTCTTTATGGGGTGTTGTGTGTTGATAAATTGCATTATTATTATAATCAATTATGAGTTAATTCTATGACACAGCTAAATGTGGAGAAAGTGAAGGGGTTGGAAGATTTTCAGAAGGGACTGTACATACAATGGATACAGTATACATAAACAAACTGTACAATACACACACACACACACACGCACACAGTCTTCCATTCCTATACAAACATTTATCTGCCAGATACTTATATTTAAACTCATAGTGAATGTACCCATACAGAATTTGAATCCAGAAAATAACTATTATAACGGTTAAAGATGCAGCACAGCCCTGCTTCATTTACTTTAGGTTCAGAAGGAAAAACTCCATGCAGAGTTGAAACAAGTGCTGAGTCTGAAGAGAAGCCATCTGAAAGAGACCCATTTGAGCCAGGCAGAAATGGATTCCCCAACAGAGACCCAAGCTGAGGTAGAGCCAAGAAACAACTTCAGATCATGAAACAATAACCAATTGTTTTGTTGCTATCACTGTTGATATATATGTGTATATGCTGTATTTATATACTTTGTGCGTATATATATATATATATATATATATATATATATATATATTAGTATATAAATACATACTTTATATATATATAATACACAGCTCCGGAGAAAATTAAGAGACCACTGCACCTTTGTCTTTCCTTTCCAAAAAAGTCGAAAAGCAAGGTTTTGAGTTAGAAACAGACGGGTTAAAATGAAGAGACCACTGCAAATTGAACACTTCTGTTCCTCACTCAAAACCTTCCTTTTCAACTTTTTCAGAGCTGTATTACACTGAATTATAAACGCAACACTTGTGTTTTTTCCCCTATTCATCAAAGATCTAAGCTTTCTCTATTTACACAAAAGGCCTATTTCTCTTAAATATTGTTCACAAATCTATCTAAATCGGTGTTAGTGAGCACTTCTCCTTTGCCGAGATAATCCATCCACCTCACAGGTGTGGCATATCAAGATGCTGATGAGACAACACACACACACACACACACACACGCACAGTTTATAAACAATAACTATAACTAGTATAATAATAATTATTATTATTATTATATACTATAGATGTTCACACAGGCCAGGAAAACAATCAGAATGGTTTTTAATTCTACTGCTAACATTTGAAGGCTGGAGACTTGCAAGAGAAAAGACACTCATCTGGTGTGTCTTTCCAGGAGAAAGCTGCGTCTGAGGTGGTGGAGGTTGTGGTGGAAACAGAGGCTGAGACGGGAGCCAGTGGCTACAGTGTCACAGGTGGAGGCGAGCGAGGCATCTTCATTAAGGATGTCCTTAAAGACTCGTCAGCAGCAAAGAATCTCAGCCTCCAGCAGGGTAATTGGATAGGAAAACTGTTCTCACACAAATGTAATGCTGCGAACCAGCTGAGATAAAGAAAATGTTTGTTCTGAACTAGGCTGAAAGAGGAATGTGTTTGCAAAACGCTCCAATCCGGACCTAAGTAGCTGAAACAATTAAATGTTAAAATCGTATGTATTCTTATTTATCTGTATTCGTTATACCTTCAATTTAGTGTTGTTTAATTTTTTATTATTCGCTTGTGATCTAGTTTATTATGATGGAAATGCTGCACATTTAATTTTCCCCGAAAAATATAAACATAAATATGCTTCAATATCCTTTCTTTGATTGAGAATAAACAAAATACCACTGTGTGTAAAACTTGTGTTACCTCTGTTCTCTATATCATGTGTGCTGTGCATGATATTATGCTTGATATTGTGTCCTTGTAGGAGATCAGTTGCTCAGTGCCCGAGTCTACTTTGACAATGTGAAGTATGAGGATGCTCTGAAGATCTTACAGTGTGCAGAGCCTTATAAAGTGTCCTTCCTCCTGAAGAGGACAATCCCTGGTGCTGATGTCAGTGTGCATCCCAGCACCACCAACGTGGAAGTAAAAGGACCCAAAGCCAAGATGCAGAAAATGGTACAGCTATGATAGTATTTGTAATTGCCGATTTGATGATGGGATTTACAAACTGGAAGTCCCAGTTTCACTGGATTCATGTCCACCTAACATATACTTGTATTTCTCTTGCAGAGTGTCAAAAGCATCAAACCTTTCAAAGCAAAGAAAAAGAGGGGAGGACGTTTTGGGTTGAAAAGGCTGAAGGAGAAAAAGAAAGGAAGCGTTGGAGAAGAGTTGGAGATGGAGGGGTCGCCTTCCAGGGTGGAGCTCAATCCCGTAGATGTGGAATTTGCATTCCCCAAGTTGAAGCTGAGGAAGGACGGAAAGACCTCTGGAGAGGGCACAGAGCAGCATGAAGGAGTGGTTGCCACAGGCAAGAAGAAGAAGATAATAAGGTTTCCCAGGTTGAAGACAAGGGGTGCTACAGCAGTCACAGGAGAAGTTGACATGACTCAACCAGAGGGACATCCACACGTCTCCCTGCCAGATGTGCATGAGACTAAGGCCAAAGTCAAAGGTCACAAGTTTGGAATTTATTTTCCTAAAGCCAAAAAGACAAGATCAGACAACGCCCTGTCAGGACAGTCACTAGAGCTGAATCCCCCTGACGTCAAATTCACACCGCCCTCATTGGAATTCGGTTTGCCGTCTGGACACAAGGATGTTGGCTTACAGAAACCTGAAGTGAAAGTCAAGGAGGGGTCAAAATGCATGTACAGGGAGGCAGAGTTTTCATTAGGACTCCATTCAGCCCGTCACACTGATGAAATTGACGGTGACATTAAAACCAAAGGCTCAGCTAAATTCTCAAATCCTGAGCAAGGATTTAAAGGGTCAACTGGCCTGTCTGGTATTAAGATGTCAGAGACTGACATCATAGCACCGAACCTTGATCTGCAGCTTGACACCAAGAGCAGAGTGCCAGATGAGCTTGAGGGACCCTCCTTTAAAGGGTCAAACCTACCTATGCCTAATGTGGACATCTCATTACCAAAGACTGGATCATCTGATATGGATATTGAATGTCCAGAAAAGGCTGGAAATATTAACCTACCGACAGCTGGGATTTTGCTGCCAAAAATGACACCAGTTGAGTCCAACATAGGTTTGGAAGGACATGCTGATAAAGAGGGTAGATTTAAAATGACAGGTTTCAATATTTCATCTGAAAAAGAGATGACTATAGAGGGGCCAGAAGTTAAAAGGGAAATTCATATGCCTAAAGTTGACATTTCACTACGTAAAGGTCACGCAGAAGGAGATATAGACATTGAAGGGCATGCTGGGATGGGGGACAAGTTCAAAATTCCAGGCTTTGATGTTTCTCTTCCAAAATGTAAGTCATCTGAAGGCGACGTCAATATAGAGGGGCCTGAAGTCATAGGCAGAAAGCTTGAAATGCCCATGGTTGACATTTCACCAGCAGAAATTAAAGCAGAAGGGGGGGTGGACATTGAAGGATATTTAGGAAAAGGAGGTAAATTTCAGATGCCAACATTTGAAATTTCCTTACCAAAAACAAAGTCATCAGACAGAAACATTTGTATTGAAGGACCTGAAGTAAAGGGTGGAACAATTGATATAGCTCTCCCAAAAGGAAAAGCAGAGGGGGATATTGACATTGAGGGAACTTCTGGAAATGGAGGCAAGTTCAAAATACCTTCATGTGATATTTCTCATCCAAAAATGAAGGTTGATGCCAATTTAGATGGATCAGATGTCAAAGGAGAAAAGTTTCGCATGCCACAAGTTGGAATTTCACTTCCCAAAGGAAAAAGAGAAACTGGCATTATGGAAAATTCAGGAAAAGATGGTAAGTTTCAAATGCCTTACTTTGATGTCGCACTTCCAAAAATAAAGTCATCAGGGGGTGACATAAAAGAAGAAGGAACTGATGTTAAAGGAAGTAAATTTCATATGCCCTCTATCAATATTTCAATTCCAAAAGGACAAATAGATGATGACATCACTGTTGAAGGAGAAGCGTCAAAAGGTGAAACATTTCACATGCCTTCAGTTGATATTTCTCCTCCAAAGATAGAATTACCAGAAGGTAGAGCCAATGTAAAATGTCCTGAAATTACAGGTGGAATGGTTGAGATGGCAAAGATTGAGGTTGAGATGGCAAAAGATAAAACAGTGGAAGAAGTTAATATTGAAGGCCATAAAGGAGGCAGGTTTAAGATTCCCAAATTTGGCATTTCTTTCCCAAAAATAAAATCACCAGAGGGTAAGGTCAACATAGAGGGTTGTGAAGTCAAAGGGGGAAAGTATCACATGCCTACTATCAACATTTCACCACCAAAAGGAAAAGCAGAAGGTGATATCAATGTTGAAGGGAATTCTGAAGCAGGAGGCAATTTTCATATACCTACAGGTGACTTTTCCCTTCCAAACCTCAAGTCAGCAGAAGCTGATTTAGAAGGACCAAAAGGGGGTAAGATGGATATGCCAACGATGGACACATCTCTGTCAAAAAGTCAAATTGAAGAAGCCAAGGTACATGGAAGCAAATGGGGTAAGTTTCACATGCCCTCAATTGACATTTCCCTTCCGAAACTGAAGTTGCCTGAAGGTGAAGTGGAAATAGAAGACCCAGTAGGAAAAGGAGGAAATACTGAATTAGCCACAATTGATATTTCACTACCCAAAGGGAAAATAGAGGCTGAAAATGACCTTGAAGGACATTCTGGAAAAGCGGGAAAATTTCATATGCCTACTTTTGACATTTCCCGTCCCAACATGAAGTCCCCGGAAAAAGATGCCACTTTAGAAGGACCTGAAATACAAGGAGGGAAATTTCATATATCACCAATTGACTTTTCCATTCCTAAGGGAAAAGTAGAAATTGACACTGAAGGCCATTCTGGAAAGTCCCAAATGCCAGTATTAGATATTTCACTTCCAGAAATAAACACACCTGAATGTGAAGTCAGTCTAGATGGTCCTGAGGTGAAAGGTAGAAAGTTTGAAATGCCGAAGATTGATATATCACTTCCAAAGGGAAAAACAGGGGAAATTGACATGGAAAAACATTCTGGGGAAAAAGGAAGGTTTCACATGCCTGAATTAGATATGTCCTTACCAAAAATGTCAAAAGATGGTGATATATTAGAGGGGACAGAATTTAAAGGACATAAAATACACATGCCTACTATTGACATTTCTTTTCCAAAGGGGAAGGCAGAAGGTGACCATGAGGTTGAGGGGAAAGGTGGCAAAGGGGGAAGGTTTCACATGCCCTCTGTTGATATTTCTCTTCCAAAAATTAAGTTACCTCAGGGTGAAGTCAAAGTAGAAGGCCCAGAAGCCAAAGGTGGAAACATTGACATGCCCACAATTGATATTTCACTTCCAAAAGCAGAAGGAGAAATTGACATTGAAGGACCTTCTGGGAAAGGAAGAAAGTTTCATACACCCAAATTTGAAGTATCTTTACCAAAAATGAAGCTCCCAGTAGGTGAAATCAAACTGGAGGGACTGGATGAAAAAGGCAAAATGCATATTCCTACAATTGACATCTCTCTTCCGAAAGGAAAGACTGAAGGAGATCTTGAGGTTGAAAGGCATGGTTGCACAGTGGGCAAGTTCCACATGCCTTCAGTTGATATATCGCTTCCAAAAATGAGGCTATCTGAGGGTGAAGGCAAGGTAGAAGGCACTGGAGCCAAAGGTGAAATGCAAAAAAATAATATTTCACTTCCAAAAGGAAAATCAGAGGGAGAAATTAACATTCAAGGATCTTTAGCCAAAGGAGGAATGATTAATATGCCTACATTTGATGTGTCCCTACCAAAGATAAAGCAGCCAGAGTATGAGCTCACAGTAGAAAGCCCTGCAGTGAAAGGGGGAAAGTATGAAATGCCCAAAATTGAAGCTGAATCTAAGATTTCATCCAAGTTACCAACTGTTAAACTGCCAACAGTAGACATGTCAGCACCAAAGGTTGACCTAGACTTCGGGATTTCAAAAGGAAATGATAGGGAAGAGGTGGAGCTACTAAAAGCAGAGGGTGGAAGGCCCTCCTCTGGCACAAGTTTTGACATGACAGATGTGTCTCTCAAAATGCCCAAATTTTCTCTTCCGAAATTTGGTGGAAAGTCTAAATCTAGTAGAGACATAAAGATAGAAGCCAGTAGCCCAGATTTTGATATTCATATTAGCTCCCCACAAGTGGATGGTGATGGCAGACTAACATCAGTGGAATTAGGTGGAGATGGGAAGACAAAAGGTAAAAATAAAAAGGCCAAAATGAAAATGCCAACTTTTGGAATATTTAAGAAAGATGCTGATATATCAATAGCCGGGCCTGATGTGGAAATCAAGACAAAAAAAGGGGAAATAGACATTCCAAAGCCAGAGATTAGTATTGAAAATCATGAGGAAAAGGGAAAATATAGACTAAAATTCCCAAAGTTTAAAAAGGCCTCTCCTAAAGCTACACTACCAGAAGGAGAGCTAGTTCCCTCATTGGATAGTGGAATGGAAGGGGAAGCTGGCTTTCATGCACCCGATGTCACAATTAAAAAGTTCTCGATGCCAGGGTTTGGCTCTAAGGAGTCAAACGTTGAAAGGGGTGGAACCAGTGGTGAAACAAATGCCAAATTAAAGGTCAAAATACCATCAGTGGAGATATCCTTGCCTGCTGCCAAAACATCTGAACAAGAAGTGTTACTCCCAAAGGCTGAAGTGGATGTGTCTGAGGCTGACATCAGAGGTTATGAAGGAAGCCTAAAAATCCCTAAAATGCCAACTATTGACATATCAGCACCCAAAATTGATCTTGATGTAACTCTTCCTAAAGTCAAGCATGAAACAAAAATAGCTGAAGGGTGTGGGACATTTAAGATGCCAAACATCCAAATGCCTGACATAGATTTATCACATCCTAAATCTAAAGGAAAAAGTGACATTCATGTATCAGAAATAGAGGGAGTTAGTGGAAAATTCAAGATGTCTGGCATGAAAATGCCAAAGGTAGAGATATCACTTCCAAAAGGAAAACATGGAGAAATTGATGTAGACAAAGGAGTACATTGTAAGATGCCACATATTAAAATGCCCAATATTGATATATCACTCATAGGAAAAGTTGGAGAGATTGAAGGACCAGAAAAAGAAATTCAAGGTGGGGCTAGAAAAGTAATGATGCCACATGAGGAAATGCCAAATATTGATTTAGCACTTCCCAAAGGAAAAGGTGGAGAGATTGAAAGACCAGACCTAGAAATTGAAGATGGGGGTGGAAAATTCAAGATGCCACATATGAAAATGCCAAATATTGAAATATCGCTTCCTAAAGGAAAAAGTGGAAAGACTGATGGGCCAGATATTGAAAACAAAGCAGGGAGTGGAAAATGTAAAATGCCACACATGAATATGACGAATGTTGATGTCTCACATCCAAAGGGAAAGTCACAAGACATCAATTCACCAGAAATTGAAATGGAAGGAGGAGGAGCAAAATTCAAGATGCCACATATGAAAATGCCAAATATTGATATATCACTTCCCAAAGGAAAGGTTGGAGAGATTGAAGAACCTGACATAGAAATTGAAGGGGTGGGTGGAAAATTCAAGATGCCACACATAAAATTGCCAAATGTAGACTTATCCCTACCGAAAGGAAAATCTGGAGAAATCAGTGCACCGGAAATGGAAATAGAAGGAGGAAAAATCAAGATGCCACATATGAAAATGCAAAATGTTGATATTTCACTTCCAAAAGGAAAGTCACAAAACATCAATTTAACAGAAACTGAAATAGAAGGAGGAGGAGCAAAATTCAAGATGCCACATGTGAAAATTCCAAATATTGATATATCACTTCCAAAAGGAAAAAGTGGAGAGATTGAAAAGCCAGAGATGGAAATTGAAGCAGGGGGAGGAAAGTTTAAAATGCCACACATGAAAATGCCGGATGTTGATATCTCACTTCCAAAGGGAAAGTCACAAGACATCAATTTAACAGAAACTGAAATAGAAGGAGGAGGAGCAAAATTCAAGATGCCACATGTGAAAATGCCAAATATTGATATATCACTTCCCAAAGGAAAAGTTGGAGAGATTGAAGAACCTGATATAGAAATTGAAGGGGTGGGCGGAAAATTCAAGATGCCACACATGAAAATGCCAAAAATTGATATATCACTTCCCAAAGGAAAGGTTGGAGAGAATGAAGAACCTGATATAGAAATTGAAGGCAGGGGTGGAAAATTCAAGATGCCACACATGAAAATGCCAAATATTGATATATCACTTCCCAAAGGAAAGGTTGGAGAGAATGAAGAACCTGATATAGAAATTGAAGGCAGGGGTGGAAAATTCAAGATGCCACACATGAAAATGCCGAATGTAGACTTATCCCTTCCGAAAGGAAAGTCAGGAGAAATCAGTGCACCGGAAATGGAAATAGAAGGAGGAAAATTCACAATGCCACATATGAAAATACCAAATGTCGATATCTCACTTACAAAAGGAAAAGGTGGAGAGATTGAAAAGCCAGAGATGGAAATTGAAGCAGGGGGAGGAAAGTTTAAAATGCCACACATGAAAATGCCGGATGTTGATATCTCACTTCCAAAGGGAAAGTCACAGGACATCAATTTAACAGAAACTAAAATAGAAGGAGGAGGAGCAAAATTCAAGATGCCACATATGAAAATGCCAAATATTGATATATCACTTCCCAAAGGAAAAGTTGGAGAGATTGAAGAACCTCAAATGGAAATTGAAGGTGGGGATGGAAAATTCAAGATGCCACGCATGGAATTGCCAAATGTAGACTTATCCCTTCCAAAAGGAAAATCTGGAGAAGTCAATGCCCCAGAAATGGAAATCAAAGGAGGAAAATTCAAGATGCCACATATGAAAATCCCTAATGTTGATATCTCCCTTCCAAAAGGAAACAGTGGAGAGATTGAAAAGCCAGAGATGGAAATTGAAGCTGGGGGTGGACATTTTAAAATGCCACACATGAAAATGCCAGATGTTGATATCTCACTTCCAAAAGGAAAGATACGAGACATCAGTTTAACAGAAACTGAAATAGACGGAGGAGGAGCAAAATTCAGGATGCCACATATGAAAATGCCAAATATTGATATAACACTTCCCAAAGGAAAAGTTGGAGAGATTGAAGAACCAGATATAGAAATTGAAGGGGTGGGCGGAAAATTGAAGATGCCACACATCAAAATGCCAAATATTGATATATCACTTCCCAAAGGAACAGCTGGAGAGATTGAAGAACCTGACACAGAAATTAAAGGTGGGGGTGGAAAGCTTAAGATGCCCCATGTGAAAATGCCAAATTTTGATATATCTCTTCCCAAAGGAAAATCGGGAGAAATCATTGCACCAGAAATGGAAATGAAAGGAGGAAAATTCACAATGCCACATATGAAAATACCAAATGTCGATATCTCACTTACAAAAGCAAAAGGTGGAGAGATTGAAAAGCCAGAGATGGAAATTGAAGCAGGCGGAGGAAAGTTTAAAATTCCACACATGAAAATGCCGGATGTTGATATCTCACTTCCAAAGGGAAAGTCACAAGACATCAATTTACCAGAAATTGAAATGGAAGGAGGAGGAAAATTCAAGATGCCACATATGAAAATGCCAAATATTGATATATCACTTCCCAAAGGAAAAGTTGGAGGGATTGAAGGACTTGACATAGATATCAAAGGGGCAGGTGGTAAATTCCAAATGCCACATATGCAAATACCAAATGTTGAAATCTCACTTCCAAAGGGAAAGTCACAAGACATTAACTTGCCAGAAACTGAAGCAGAAGGAGGAGGTAAATTCAAGATGCCACATACAAAAATGACAAATATTGACATATCACTTCCCAAAGAAATTGAGAAAGTGGATGGTGATTTAGAAATGCTACAGATGAAAATATCAGATATTGGTGTCGCATTTCCCAAAGGAAAAACTGGAGGAATTGTTGAACCAGAAATGGAAATTCAGGCAGAGAGAGGGAAAATCAAAATGACAGATATTAAAATGCCAAAGGTAGACTTATCACTTTCAAAGGGAAAGTCGGGACACATCAGTGCACCAGCAATGGAAATGGACATTAGAGGAGGATCATTGAAGATGCCCAATGTTGACATAACATTACCAAAAAGCATATCTGGAGGCATTGATGTACCAAATATGGAAATTAAAAGTCAGGATGGAATGCCAGAAATTAAACCACCAAAGATGGATATTGCAATGGCAAAGATAACGCCTGGTGATGTTGACATGGAAATCAATCAGCCCAGTGCTGAGGCAGAAGGAAATATTAAAATACCCTCAATTGACATGGCTATGAACATTGGGACCCCAGAAAATGGAGCTGACAAAACTAGTTCACATGCAGAGGAAGACCATAAGATTAAAATAACAATGCCAAAAATAGATGTGGAGTGCCCTAAGATAGATCTGGAGCTGGATATAGGCTTTCAAAAAGCTATGAAGGATAGAAAAAGAATTGAGTTACCTGATTTAGACCTTAATATCTCTGGTGCCAAAGTTAAGGGGCCAAAGGTCAAAGGCAACAAATTCAAAGTTGGAATACCAAAAATGAGGAGCACTGGAGATCAAGCAGTAGATGTTGCCACAAACAAAACTGATAAAGAGATTCAAGGGGCCAGTGGTCAATTCAAGATTAAGAAGACAAAGCTTAGCAAAGGTGCAGATGTGGAGGCAGGTGGATTTGTGGTGCCAAATATCTCCCTACCGGATGTAGGCTTGTCAGTGTCTAAAGGAGACAGCCATGAGGGGGAATTTCATGGTCCAGATATTAGTGCTGAATTACCAAATTTGAAACAAGTTAACTTGGAAATATCAGGAACAGGCCATGGAAGAGCACAAAGCAAGGTTGGAGAACAAGAAGAAAAGGATAGCATCAAGCTTGAAATGCCAAAGGTCGCTTTAACCTCAGTGGAGATAAAGAGCAAACAAGGCTCTACCGAAACCACTGGCACTGATACCAGCGGAGAGAATGGAACTAATCTTGGAATCAAAGTCCCTAAAATACCAGATACGGAGTTTGATATTGGATCTGATGACCATGGGACCGGCATAAGCACGAGGCAAAAAATCAAAATACCCAAGTTTGGTGTGGCTTTGCCGGCAATGTCTTCACCTAATGCTAGAGCTAATGTGAAGCACACAGAGGTTGAGTATGAAGGTCCAAAAATGCCAAATGTTAAAAAAGCTGTATTTGTTTTAGTTAATACACAAACAGACCACTCTGATATGTCCTCAAACTTAGCAGAGGTGGAAGTAAGTGTAGAGTCTGGAGGGGCCGCCATTGAAAGACCAAAGATCAAAATGAAGCCATCTTTTGGAAAGTCGAGATCCAAGGTAAAGGGTGCCGCTATGGAAACTGAGGGAGATGTAGATGGACATAAGTCAAAGGGAGCAAAGCTAAAAATACCAAAAGTTACATTCTCTTCAGGAAAAAACAGTTCATTTGACATAACAACAAAACGTGAGGGGTCTAGTTCTAGCCTGAATGGGGAGAAAGATCCAACCTTTCAGAATGGATCAAAGGAAGATAAAGCTAAGTCTGGGAAGCTCAAATTGCCAAAAATAGAGTTCTCCTCACCATATTCAAAAAGAGAAGATGACCTTGAAATGAATACTAACCTTGTCAAAGAATCCTCAGGACCTGATGGAGAAACCAAGAGAATTAAAGTGAAATCAGGCAAAATTTCCTTCCCAGGATTTAAGAAAAAGACATCAAAGGGAGAGGAGGAAAGTCAAGGCAATGTGGTGTCCTCATCGGCAAGGACTGAAATGCTAGACAGAGATAGTTCAGAATCGCCAACACCCATGGCCTCCATTAGCTTTGTATCAGGGAACTCAAGGGGGCAGGTAGAGGCTGAGAGCAGCAAGCAACAGACTGAAGGAGGACTGCCATCAACCTGGTTCAAGGCCCCAAAATTCAACCTGAAACCCCACTCAACAGGAATCCTCCACATCACACCAGAAGGTTCTCCACGGGGTAGCATATCCTCACTACTGGGTCTAGATGAATCATCTGGTACCTTTCGGCTCCAGATGCCAAGCATGGGGTTGTCTACGCAGGAGGTGTCTGAGGAACATGTCACCACAACAAAGGACGGAACAGTAACCGTGGTGACAAAGACGACAAAGCATACAGTAACAGAGTCCAGAACTGGTCAAACCCACACATCGCTATCTGACTGTAATTACTGAAGTCTAAAGAGATGACAGAGTAATATATTTCCTTATTTCTCATTTTACTTGTGACCACTGTTTTTGTAACTGATCCTAAATTTTTCGCCTTCTGTTTTAGTTTTTATCTTCTTTGACAACTAGTTTCAGCGTGAATGTAAACATCAATGTTAATTCATTATTTATTGTTGTTCAGTTTTTTTTGCTAAGCAAATGCCACACATTTTAGTTTCTCAAAGGAAATTTAAATTTGTAATACCTTTAATTCAGTGAAAATGACTTGAGCATGGTTGTAGAATTAGGCTGACAAGGAACACAAACCAATGTGCCAAAAGCAATTTGGATGTAAATAAGTTGACATTTTGACTGCTTATAGCGGCAAACTTTAATAAAACATGTAATTATTCTAATATTACCAGAACAGAAATAGGAATAAGTATATTAGTGATTTGTGTAGATGTATTCATGTATTTGAAGCTTGAGGATGATGTGAGATTTATGGTTTTTCATTTACTTTGTTCAGCTTGTTTATATATATATATATATATATATATATATATATATATATTAGGTTATTTTTAATTATACCACACATCTAAATGTAAGACTAAAGGCATGCAATGTTTCAACATTCTATGAGAATCAATTAGGCACAACCTAAAACAATCAGAAACTCTCATTTGATAATAAGCCATGGTTTCAAGAAACAGAACATGTCTTCTCTTAAATTGAAATTGCAAAACTCTTGGACAAAAGGAAAAACATTTTTAGTTAGAAAGTATTAGAAAATGTGTGTGCTTATCTGCATGGGAAGTGTCTCAGCATTTCTGTGAAACAAGTTTACAAAGTTTTCATTAACCATAATTAGCAGCTGTTGGAAATCAACCTCAGTGGGGTTAGATAAACCTGCAAACATCTAGCCTTCAGGGATGCAGTATATTCTGTCTAGCTTACTTTTCCCCTGAAAACTGATGTTGATCCCCACTCAGGCTTTACTTTTACACTCACTACTTTAGGTTAAAAAATAGAAGTAACCATATAGATTGGTGCATGACAACCGTGCACTTGACCAGATAACATAGTTTAACCGTATATGTAAAGAAAGATTTTTCCAAATATCTTTGTGACTAGCATGTTTTCATTGAATATCAAAGTGGCATTGAATGTTGTTAAGAGATCATATGATTAATAAACCTTAATATTCCTACAAAATTGTTTACGTTTGCGTTCTTGATTTTATTGTTATTTCAATGAAAGCTGCCAATGTAGTCAATGCATTTTAGACATGGTAAATAGCTCCCTCTCCTGTCAAATACAGCTGACATTTGTTAGTCAAAAGTTCAATAAACTATTGTTAGTCAAAAGTTCTTGTATTGGTTTAACATAGCAACGGGTTCGTATAGAATGGAGGTGTTGCTTAGTACAGGCATGGCTTCAAGATGTATCTACTGTTGGATTACACTTAAAGTAAATACATTTGTGTTACTTAAGCTCAAATGTCATAGTAATGAAGGTTAATTACTAACAGTTTTGGACTTCCAATGCAGCTGTATTAGTTAAATGATTAAACTCCAGAAAATGTAATAGTTACAGCATTATAACTATAGATAAGTTGCAGTGTTGAATAGTATTTACATATTATTAGAATATATGTGGGTATATATTGAAGCAATTTCTTTATTGGCAATGTAAAATCTGCAACATGAATTCCATTCATGCTGAGGGCTGGTTAAAAAGGGGGAATTATAGCTATTTAATGTACTCATTATTATCATTAGCAAAAATTGGTCCAAGAAAAATACAACACCTCAACACAATCTTGCAAATAGAAATGTTGAAGTAGAGTAGATTTCTGTATTTATACCACATAAAATACCTCCACAAGTGATGTTCGGCATTCAGTTCAAAGAGTTCACCCTCGGTTTTATCAAACCAAAGAATCTTGTTCTTCATTGTCTCCTTTAGGTAATTTTTTTGCAAATCCAAGTGGGCTGTCATGTGCTTACTGAGGGGTTTTTTACGTCTGGCCACTCTACCTTTACTGCCTGATTGGTGGAGTGCTACAGAGATGGTTGTCCTTTTGGAAGGTTCTCCCATCTCCACACAGGAACTCTAGAGCCATCAGGTTTGTCATCTATTTAACCAAGGTCCTTCTCCCCCAACTGCTCAGTTTTGCCGGGTGGACATTTCTAGCAAAAGTGTTGGTGGTTCCAAACTTTTTCCATTTAATAATTATGGAGGACACTTTGTTCCTCCGGGACCTTCAATACTGCAGACATTTTATGGTATCCATCCCCAGATCTGTTTATCAATTCTGTCTCGGCATTCTACAGATAATATTTAAACACATTTAACAGCAATAAACAATTTTCTCAATTATTGTTTCCTTTTGGCAAGTAAATTTATGATGTATCGCAAATTGCCTAGGAGGTTATGTGAAGGCAACTACTGTAAGTGTTGATTGTTGCTGCTTAGTAGGATATACTCTAGCTGCTAACCCACTACCGTTGGAAAAACACAAAGATTAACATAGGTTTACAAGTAGAAATAACGTTTTCCAATTTTAGTTTAATTTTGAAAAGTGAATTCATGCTTTCCAAACTTTTCACTAAATATGGTTGTTAGTTCTATGAAGGAGCCCTATTAAGCATGCTTAGGCTCTAGGGTTGTAGAAAACTTACAAAAATGATAGCCATATGTAAAAAGAAAAGAAATGTGTTTGTAATGATTGCTCGCCAAAGATCTCTATTGTTGCTTCGAACCTACAACGGTGCAGTATGTTAATTCCCACTTATTTGCCTTCTTATTCCTAATAAAACTGCTGTGGTCCAAATGCTATTGGTAAAGCTCTGGAAAAAATGAAGGGACCATTTCTAATTTTTCATTTAATGTTATGACGTACTAGAGGGTGTTGCACAGCATGCAAATCCCATTCCTGCAATCAAATCTCCTTGATCATAAAAATCTCTCCAACATGATACAAACTACGTAAGGCGGTTTCAGCAGAGTGAAATGCCCCTTTAAGGCTCCTAAGTCACGCCTTGAATGTCATAGGCTAGCATCTTTAATTTAATATTTAAAAATTTCGAAATGTAGCCCTACCCATCACAAAATGGGTTCCAATATGAACCTTTACACAAGGGTTCCTTAATCCTTTTTACTGAACTGGAGAGGTTCTGTAAGTTTTCACTTGTGTTCTTCAATGGTTAGTCACACTAAATGCATTAATTATTCCATCTCAAGTGGATTCACGATGTTGAAAAGCCTTATATATTACATTTCAGTATTCAACTAACAATGTCTCTTTTCCCAAAATATTGTAACCTTTTTGTTCGGTCAACAGGGATATCATGAGACAATGTTCTCAGCAAACCCACTTAGAGACCTCTACACACACATTCACCCCCCCCCCCCCCCCCCCCCCCCCCCCCCCCCCCCCCCCCCCCCCCCCCCACACACACACACACACACACACACACACACACACACACACACACACAGCCCATAATAAGCCTAAGCTCGTTATACACACATATAGGCTACAATGTCCTTTTTAAATTATATTCTAGTATCGTCTATGAATTGGTGGAATTTTAATCACGTTTTTTCTGTTGTGTATATGTGTGACAACTCAATCTTTACTCACGAGTAGGCTTCGATGATGCGTTGCCGCGTAGGATACGTGTGTGAGTGGGATGCAAGTTAAATAGGTTGTCGACGTTCTGGTTGCTGGGCGCACGAACTGTAGGCTACTGCGGTAAAGGATGCGTCTGCTTGATGGCTTAAATAGGCTACGTAGAGACTGACAGAAAAATATGATAATATCTTCAAAATAGCCTTTTGGTTTCGGCGCAGACAGATGGGACCTTTTCAACCTAATGCTATCAAAGCACGATATACGTATATGGATCCTTGTCGGCTGATGCTCAGGGAGTCGTGTTGGGAGACGCATACAAGGATTTCCTACGACAATTATCCGACAACCAGCAACGACTGTGTAGCTGTCTGGCAACATCCAGTTTGGAGAATTTGTGTACCACACGGTAAGAGAAGCAAGCGGATTATGACATTTTTGAGCGCGGTGGAGTCGATATGCACCCTTTTCGAATCGAAACGTTTCGTGACGGTTTTGTGTACCACGATGGATTCATTGTCTTAAAAAACACCTTCTTCATTCGATATTCATACGGGTAAGCTAAAAAATGCTGCATTTGGAATGCCCTTTTGCGCAGCCTAAGTCGGGGCTATCTGGGCTAATCATACAGACATCATCTATATAGCCAGCCTCATGCCTACCATGGCCTAATGCCATTGTTAATTTGGGCAAGAACCTCTACTTCATAATATAACATCACGATAATGCCTACTGACGATTTAGTTCATGCAAACAAATGTAAGCACATTTTGGTTTAAAAATGTGTATTCAAATAATTCATAGTTCATTAGCCCATAACATTTCAGATTCAGCCCAAAAACACCTATCAAAGTCTAGCAAAGATTGTGTTACAGGATAAAATTGGTTCACACAATGCCAGCCACAAGACCTCTCTTGTGGGCAGATATTGATTTGAAGCTTTATTTGATTTGGAGTCTAACTCCAGTAACATTCTTTCAGAAATGAAATGAGGTATTGAATACTGTCTGCAATTATATTTCCAATAAAACCTTTTGCTCCTCTAGGTTTTCTTTTCACATGGACTGAATTGTTTCGTCTGACGCCCTAGAAATGCTCTAAAGCTGCATATCTGGATGGAGAACGATGTTGACAGCACAGTCACTGAATGTTATTCAGGATCCCACAGCACACAACGTTCCATTTTCACGTCGTTGACGCCTCCTTTTGTACATTTTAGGATTGCACGTGACCTTATATTTTGATACTATCTTACTCCTTTAAAACCTGTCACAATGCTCCAGCAGAACAATAACAACAACTATCCATGTCTGGAGATGGCTGGCTCCACTAGGGAGGTGCTGCAGAAGTGCCAAAAAAGCTATCTTCCCTTCACCAGTCGTTTGGAGCTGGCAGACATGCCCTTAGTCAGGGGCCTTCGGGCCTGGGCGGTGTGCTCCAAGGAGCGGAGGAGGTCAGCTCCGTCCCCCAGGGCTCCAGGGACCTGCCTCGGGTCGGCAGACATTTACCCAGTGGGACAGTGGGGCAGGCTGGGTTGTGACCTGGGGCTACCGCTGGATCCCACCTATTCCTCCAAGCCCAGGCAGGCAGGCCTCGGGGCTCTTGTGACGGTGGCCACATTGAAGGCCTCTGAGGGAGGCGGACAGACTCAGACACACTGTCTGTTTCTGAGTGCAGAGAGTGGCAGGTGCCTCTACAGCGCAAGGGGCCCGAGGACCCACGGTCAACATCTGGTCCCTCAGACCCCATCCACTCTGGTGGGCAGCTGGCTGAGGGATAAAGTGGGGGGATTCAGGGACTCCTCTGTGGTGGGGAAAATGGGGGTACGCGATATGGGAGGGGCATCGTACCAGATGAAATCACGGTCTGGCCGGAGGTGGAGGACATCTTGTAAAGCTGTGGCTCCCATCCAGGGGAAAACACTGACTGAAAGCAGGGAGGATCCCAGTGCGCACACCCTGGAAGGAAGTCAGGAAAGCGGGGACAAAGGAGAGTTTCCGACCCTTGTCACGGACACACTGTGTGGGAAGCAGGACAGAGGAATGGCCAGAAGCCTCAGATGCTGCCACGCTCACACCAAGACCTGCACAGAGTGTCACCGGAGGAGAGAGCAGGGGAGCAGCAGCAGACAGAAGGGATCTTTGGAGGGCACCGTGGAGGGGATTAAGGAAGAGGGGACTGGTGTCAGCCTGACTCCGGACATCAAGGACCCAGGAAACCGCAGCAGTGACGTCAGGGTTAGAGGACAGCCGGACAACCCACACATACAGGAAGCGCTGCGTCCTGAACCCTCCCACGACAAGGACCCCTTCCAGGACAAAACAGGGGATAAAGACACAGGAGGTGAAGATGTGTCCAGTCACCCAAGACATGTGGAACATGGTAATGGCACGCTGGGTGCTGTGAACGGGTTTGTGGAGCATATCAAGACGGCCGAGCGTGAGTCGGAGAGGCTAAAAGGGAATGGGAGCACGACTGGGGGGGGTGATCAATCTACGGGGAGACACTGCTGCTCTGAGAGAGGCTGCCTCAAAGCCCCGTCCACACAGCCACCCACCCCAGCAGGGGGCAGCACTTCTGCTGCAGCCAATGGGACTGGCTGTGGTCAGATAAATCCGGAAATTAAATCAGTTAGTCAGTTCAATAAGGAGGGAGAGCTTTGCGCAAAGTGTCTGCCAAAAGAAAAAGACCCTGCGGCTGTGGATAAAGAAGTGTTAGTTGTAGCTGAGCACAGGCTCCATGAGGAGAAGGAGAAAGACGGCGAGGGGGAAATCCAGTTGACGGCACCAGAAATTAGGGAGCTCTGTGGGGAGTATGGAGATATACAGCCTGAGGTCAGGAGCACAGACAATGTTACCAGACGGGTATGGGAAACCAGGCAAGGGGATTTCACATCCCGAGGAGCGAAGAGAGGGCCTTACTGGGCAACGGAACAGCATGAGTGTTGGACGGAAGAAAGGTGTTTTTCTGATTTAGCAGCTACCATGACTGAGAAAGCAACAGGAGGAGGGTGGATCGAGTTGGAGACTGGGCAGTTTAATTCCCCTTCACGAGGCCCTGCTACCTCTGTCACACACCCGCCGACTAATCCGCTCCCCCCGGGAGTCATGGCAACAAGCTTCCCGGCTCTGGAGGGGGGACAGACCGATGTTGCATATGGGACCCCGGCGCCGCTGATACTGAGTCTAGGGGAGCCGAACAGGGACAAGGGCCGGGACGAGAGCAAGGTGGCTGCCGACGCTGGGTTCCCGGATGAGGATACGGAGGGGGATGATGGTTTTGGGGTTTTCATGCAGGCAGAGGATCAGTCGTCCTGGGATGACGGTTTCATTGCATCACCTCTAGTGCCTTCTGTGAAGAGTGCGAGTGTCGGTAAGACCCATGTGACTGGAGCGCTGCTTCAAGACTCCTAGACACAACACACACACACATCTTCTAATGACAATGAAACGTTTCACTTAGACTGTCCAAGTGTCCGAACATGCCGTAGTTACAGCAATACAGTGTTTTTCAGAATATTGAGGACAGGAACCCTGGTGCCAACGGCTAGCACCACTACATGCCAGAGTATGTAGACTTGCAGTAGTAAAGTTCCTTCTTGTGGCTGGCAGCATGCCAGAGTTGGTAGAGTTGCAGCGGGAAATGGGCTTGATGAGGTTGGCACCATGCGGCAGCAGGAGCATGTAGACTCACTGCTCCCGTTAATAATCAGTTAGTCTGATCTGACCCGAATTCCAGGGGCCCTCTCATCTCCCAAACTCATGTGAAGGTATTAATTATTTAAAGCTGTGTCAGGAATGTAGTGCTAGTGCTGTGGGCTTTGGGATGTAAGCCGTGTTAGCCTAAGGACCTGGGGCTTCATATTTAAAGACACAGGGACCCAGGCAGACAGCTTCCCAGTGATGGGGCTTCATGTTAAAAGACACAGAGACCCAGGCAGACAGGTTCCCCGTGATGGGGCTTCATGTTAAAAGACACAGAGACCCAGGTAGACAGGTTCCCCGTGATGGGGCGTCATGTTTAAAGACACAGGGACCCAGGCAGACAGCTTCCCCCTGATGGGGCTTCATGTTCAAAGACACAGGGACACAGGCAGACAGGTTCCCCGTGATGGGGCTTCATGTTCAAAGACACAGGGACACAGGCAGACAGCTTCTCCACGATGGTGTGAGACTATTCATGGTGACAATCTTACATTCCATCTCCAACTTTAATGTCATGTGGAGACAAAACTAATAACTAATGCTACCGTGCACACTGTCCGCTCGCTCAACTCGCAAATTGCTCAACCTCTGCTCGCTTGGGTGGGGTGTATGTTTCTTATTTATGCCAGCGACAACCAGTCAACCAGTATGGGGAAACATCCATCTCTGCAAATACTGATAAGTATTTGCGTGACTCCACTACTAAAAACGCATTACAACGATGCCAAGTCAATGATTTGTCAATGTTCAAATAAGAATTTACTTAATTTTACGATATGCATGTATCACTCAACCGTTATCCCAACGACCTCTGAAACCTTCCATGCATACATTTTTAGAATTATGTCTCTGTATGAAGGCAGAGAAGCATAATAAATAATGGGTACACCGGACACCACACTGCCCGCTTGCTGGAAAGCAGCATCAAGTTGAACATTCCTCAACTCTCACCTGTCACTGAGAGATTTTGTCACCGAGAGCAGCTCCGCTCACTGTCACCCTGATTCACTATCTCTCGTTGGAAATAAATGAGAGCGTGCCTCTTTGCAGCTCTAGCTTAATGTATAATGGTAATAACAGGTGGTGTTTCCAATGGGCTGGTGTAGTGGTTCTGACGGTGTCTCAATTCAGCCCACTGCTGTTTTAGCAGACTCTCTCTCCTGCCCTATCTAGTATAACTATGAACAAATGATAAAGCTAAGAATTCAAAAGAAAATGTAGGTTAAACAGGTCATTTACCTAACCAAAGTCCTTAATTTGTTTGTATATGTCTGTCTATCAAGGAATTTCGATCATATAGAGGGTCCAATATTCTGATGCCTTCTAAATGTTCCTATGCAGAAATTGAAAACCCTTCCATCACACATTTGTATACCCATTTAACCTCCGATGTGACGGACTGCACGTTTGACCAATCAGAGGGTGCCTGGACAGCCTTCCAACAGGATACGGAGGGAGATGGACAAGACACGAGACGGGAGTGGTGGCCCACAAATGCTGTGGAGGAGACAAGAAGCAGTTACTCTAACAAGCTAAATGTGGTAGGCCTCAGTATTCTTCCTTTAAATTCACTTCAAAATACAAGGAGTCTGCTTATCGCATAACTACGAGGTGTCATCTGGCATCTTAATTATTGAAAACTGGCTCATAGTAATGGCTGGAACGGAAGTAATGGAATGCTGTCAAACACCTCACACACATGGTTTTCATGTGTTTGATTCCACTCTGTTTCTTCCATTCCAGACTTCATTATTAGCTGCCCTCACAAGCCTGCTCCATCTAAGCAAAGTTAAATGACAGACACACTGATTTGTCCTTCATTCATCTGTCTTTCCATATATCAGAATGGTGTGTTTGTGGAGGCCTTCTCCTCCCAGTCCACACCCCCCTGTGATTGTGAGGCAGTTCCCACACTCGGCCAGCTCCTCAGGAGCGTCTTGGATCATGAAAGCTCTGCAAAGGATCACGGGTAAGTGGGCCAAGAGAAAAAGAAATCCAGCAAAGGGATTGATTTGGGAGTTTGATCCTGCATAAGCAGAAAATCCTACTTCTGTTTCCTGTCAGACTGGATGTTAAGCCAGTTAGACGAAAAAGAATCTGTCGTCTTTAAAGTTGTACTCAGCTGAACAACAGGGAGTGTTTTCAGATGGCTGTTGTTCAGTATATTGCCCTCTAGTGGCTAATATTATTACCTGCCAGATATGGCATTAAAACTGTCACAACTACCAATCAAATGCATCTTATAAAGCCCTTTTTACATCAGCAAACTGCTTTTACAAAACACTCGGCATAAACCCCAAGAAACAAACAACAGTAGGGTTGAATTTCAGTGGCTAGGAAATACACCCTAAGAAGGCTGACATTTTGGAAGAAACCTAGAGGAACCAGGCTCAGAGGGGTGACCAGTCCTCTTCTGGCTGTGCCGGGTGAACATATTAAGAGTTCATAGTTCAGAGCCTATTTAAACCTAGTCAGGTTGGAAACATGACCAGATGAACAAGGACAGGGACAACAGGGGAGGGGTTCTAGTTAGGATTCTAGCAGCTGTGTGCAGCACTAATTGAAGTTTGTTTATTGATTTATCAGGGTAACCGTAAAGAAGAGCGTTGCAGTAATCTAAAATAGAAGTAACAAATGCATCAGTTCCTCTGCATCAGTTTTTGATAGAGTTTCAGATTTTTGCAATGTTTCGAAGATGAAAATAAGCATCTCTTGAGATATATATTCTATGTTCATCAAATGAGATGTCAGGGTCAAGATTATTGCTGAGATTTCTTACAGTTTTTTGGAATACGACCATGTAGCCGTCAAGGTTCAATGTGAGATCTGCCAACAAAGGTCTTTGTTTCTTGGGTCCTAAAACAGGCATTTCTGTTTTACTTGAGTTTAAAAGCAAGAAGTTCTCTGTCATCCACTTCCTAATATCTACCACCCAACAATTGCCCTACTGTTCAAAACACTTACGAGATAAAATTCATATCAGAGAATATCTCATGCACTAAAGTGGTATTGGTTTAATGAAACTTAATAACTTTGACTTTAGCGTTTGCTTGGGCAGTATGGCATTTTGGGGCTTTCATTATTTTTTTTTACATCTGCATGTTTTGCAGCTTACTGGATGGGTTCCATGACCTAAACAAGATGATTGGATTAAAATATAAAAGGGCCAATACTGTTTCCCGTGAACGTCTACTACACTCACTACAACTCGGCCTGTGTAACACAGTAAGTATTTATGTCTGCAGTCAGTGTAATGCACTGTTAAAAGTGATATTCTAGCATTTTTTATGTCACATCCGTCTTTAAAACAAACTGTATCAGGCTAATACTGTGACAAAAGCTACAGCATGTTAGGAAAGGTTGACATGGTTATTTGACTTATCTGCACTCACTGTCAGTCAGATAAAAAGCAAATGAGATTGTGACTTCAGGAAATGCAAATACAGGAAGACTCATAATATGTTCATCTCTCTGTGTAGGAAAATATTACTGGGAACCAGGCAGCAAGCCACAGTCCGTCTCTTGTCCCTCCCTTTTCCAGTGTGCATACGCAGACCTGTGGGAAGAGACGCTTATCTTATGATCTCAACAAGAACATCATGGAGTAGAGTTTCTCTTTCCTTGACAACAGATGTTGTCTGCCCAGCAATGGCAAACCCCTGGGAGACTGTTTTCATCTTCACAGGGGAAATAACTGAACATTTCATAAGATTCAGAACGGACTGGAGCACTTGACCCCCTGGCGACCCCAATAATGCCTCATATAATTTTGCATTAACTGGAGCTTATAAATAGATTCAACTGTGACAATTTGGATACAAAAGATGCATTTTGTTTTGTTTCAGGGCAAGTATGTATGTCTCACAGATATTCTTAAAGAAAGACAAATGTCATATTCTTATTAATTTCATCATTTTGAGCTAAAAGACAATGAGCAAAGTGGAAGTATACCCACAACAATTCACCCCCAAAAAAACTTTCAGACAGTACTTTCTATGCAGAGAACTAAACACATATATATATACACACACACACACACACACACACAAACAATCCTCTCCCATCATGTGATGTCTGTCTCAGTACAGTAACATCCCTGGAGCAGAATATATTCTAGGATTAGCAAACACTGAACTTCACATGAAGCAAAGCTTAATTTTTCGTTATCATATAAATAAATTACTGTGTTTACTGACGTTCAAGTGGGGTGTTTCTAGCGGTCAGAAGGAACTCTTGGGCTGACAAAGAGAACACTGGATGTTTTACAATGAAACGTTTTGTTTTAGATCACAAAAAAGCAATTCTGTCATACAAAGATTATACCTGTTTTTCTCATTTCTGTGTTTGTGGGGAAACCCTAACTAAATCAGCCAATAACAATGTAGTGGATGTCTGTCATTTGTACATAATGAATTCCTCACGAAAAATATACATATTTTCTGAGTTGGTCAAATGGATAAAAAGAGACTGTCAACTTGTTAATTGATTAAATAAAATGATACTGTGATTGATGTTTGCCCTCCGCAGGCTTTTGCCGGTGTTATGACATGCACTGTGATTGTTAAGTATCTAAATGTTCACCTTATACGGCTGTTCGACAAATTGCTAATCACTGAATACCCAAACAGCCAGAAAATCCTATTGTAGCTGATGACACGGGCTACAGGTTTAACAGTCTTTTACGATACTGAAAATCCCCACGGTTGTAAGGCAAACGACACTGTCGAATGAAAACTTACAAAGCCTACAAGTGATATAGCCTACTTCGAATTAGCATGCGGTCCACTAACGGCGGGCTAGACTACAAAGTATTCCTAAAACTGCTACCGAGCTAAGCTAACAAAGTTGTGTTTTTGTTAATTTAACCACAGAATGCTATATGTGTGACTAGTATGATAATGAAGTAACGGGCCAGTGAGCCTGGCGAGGTCATGGTCTATTGGTTAACGGAATCGACTGAGAAATGTAAGACTAAGAGGACCCATGACGAAAGAAATATCTGATATATGTAGCCTATGGACATTCGGAAATCTGGTTTAGAGAATTCCTTCAGATTTTGCACTTGGGTTCGTTTTACAATTCAAGATCAACCAATCACTGCAATAAATTCATTTAATTTAGCAGTTTGGACATGTGAAACTTCTACAGGGTGAAGATTAGCTGACAGCATCACCTCGTATTGTAGAAGCATTTCTATAATAATTGGCCATCCAGTCGTGCATAAAAACGCCTTTGGAATGGGCTTTGTGGGAGCCGTATGACAGAAAGGAAATGTGTTCGGATTTCCTCGCTGGTTATGGGTTTGTTTTCAGATTCTAAAGGAAAAACGTTGCATATAACAATACATACCGTAAAACTGCAAGGACGAGCTACGAACTGTAGAGAGCAGTATCTCCAAAACGGTATGTCTGCAGCTTTGAGCGTTTCAAATAATGAACACACCCCCGTCAAACTTGTAAAAAAGGGGGGGGGGGGGGGGTGGG
>JACXGJ010002759.1:0-25405 GCA_016801105.1 Esox niger | reverse complement strand
GACCGGTGGAGGACACATTAAAAACTGACATTAAAGCCCTGAAAGAAGAATTTCTCAATCAAAGTTGTGTCAATGCATCATCACTAGAAAGCTTTTTGGAGCGAATTTTACAAGCCAACAAGTACGGTATATCTGTTCTTCCGAATTCTTCTGCGAGTTCAAATTGGGACTTGGCTTCCTCGTTGTTCTTCGCCAACACTTTAGTAACTACAGTCGGTAAGTGAAAAAACAAAGCAACTACCACTACCTGTTCTAGTCCCGAGTACTATTAATTTGTTTTGACGGGTATGTACGAAATATGACCTTTTTAAAAATGTTTTGTGATTATTAGTTTATTAGAATCGGTGCCCTGTGGTGGAGATTTTGTACGGACCAATAAAATAGCCTAAACTTACGAACATCGTTAAATCCAGGATACCCGGCCATGCAAACCGAACTTGCCTATTGCTAAACAATTTCGCCAACGCTGGTCAGATTCCAATCCCGTGTATATTGTTTATGTACGGAGTAGACTATGCCAAGCATTTGTTGGTCTGTGTGATTTGTATCCCGTAACCTTAGTATAACAATTGACATTATTAACGGGCACTTTCACGGTTTGCTTTTAACCGAGTTATTTAAAAACATGCCACGCATCAGTGTGTTTCTGGCTACTGCACAAAAAATACATTTACTGTAGGCCTGCTGTTAGAAAATTCCAACGTGTTCATTTGTGTATTTTCAAAGCTTGACGATGTATTGGCGAAACATATGTTTAATGTATTTAAGGAATGTGTGGTTCAGATGATACGCGCTTTTCTCCTTGACACAGACAGACACATGTTTCTAGATAACTTTGTTTGACACAACTGTGGTCTCCAAGCCGTGGGTTGACTGAGAACTAGGCCTGGGCTGTTTGTTTGCGTGCGCTGTAGGCAGGCGAAATAAGTTACTTTTGAAAATTAATCTGCTTGCTTGTTTGCACTATAGATCGTAGGATATGCTTGTTTTTGTGTACCTAACAAACAAAGGGTAGTCTTTACTCGTCATAAAAATGTTATTGGGACACACTACAAACACAAAGTACTCTACAAAAACAAGAGGAATACTATCTAGGGAAAGTCACCCTCTTAATTGTGAAACCTTTTGGGATATTGACCACTGTAGATTCTATACTTTTTAAACGTGGTGTTGGTGCAATCTTCTGAGCTATTTGGACCAGACGGCTAATGACCTAAGTGCCACTTAGCTGAAAAACAACAGGGCATAGCAAAAATGGCAAGAGACTTTTGTTTGCGCTCCAGTTTCAGGAAGGAGGTGGCTGCTTGCCAAATACATTTTCAACCTAGTAGGGTGCCTTAGGTGACATGCCGGTTTGTTATAAACATTAAAACATTACTTGACTTGATTACACACCTGTGTGTTTGAACTATAAAAACTAAGTGTTGTGGTTTTGTTTTAGTTACTTATGATCAAGAGAAAGTTGAACACTGTTTATGGTGAAAGTGGTTTATTAACAATTTGGCATCAATGTGTGTTTAGTGTTATTCAGTGACAAAATATAGGCTATGCTTTGTGGTTAAAGAAAGATGGCACGCCCTTTGTCTCTGGGGCCTTATACAGTGGCTTAAGAGGACTAGCCCTGAATTCCAGCTGTAAAGAAGACTGCACCAAAACCCTAAGCCCTTGAATTGTTTAAAATTGTCACATCAACGTGTACTTGCAAGTGCTCTTGGCCAAGCAAGAAAGAGTAGTTATCGGAGTTGAGTTGGCCAACTCACTAGAGTTCACTGACTTGCAATGTACCTGAGTCTGACCAGTGAGGTTCAAGTCACAAAAAGTTGTTTATGGCTAGTGGTCAGGGCTATCTAATGGTTTGTGTTTGGAAGGGAAAAAATAAAATGTATTCTGTTCCCTGTTGAAATTAGGTCATCTGTGTGGAGGAAGTGTTGAGGTAGTTTACTTCAGGCTAGTATTGTGTAGCTATGTTCCCCTTAGATCAACAATTTCAAAAGCATTTCCATTCCTTTGTGTGCAACAATCTTGAGTTTCCTCATTCTTTCCAATGGACTAGCTAAACTGCTTCTCATGATATTAGCATGGTATGTTTTGTGCCCTTCATTGGCCTTACTTAAGCCAAAGCCATTTTGAACTGTTTTATTATAGGCCTTTCCAAATCACCTTCTGATCACAGGTTGTTTCTGTCACTGACTGTTTGGACTTTCCTTTTGGTTATTGAGAACTTAGTCTAACAAAACGCAGGAAGCTTGACTGGACCCATCAACCATCTGGTCCGATGCACTTGCCACTAGTTTGCTTCTACATGGGTTTAACTTCTTTGCTTCATAGTTTTCTTTCTCTCTCTCGCCCTTTACATTTTGTCCATTACCCCCCCTTGTACTTTGTCTCTAGGATATGGGCACACCACACCGCTGTCAGACACCGGCAAGGCCTTCTCCATCTTCTACGCCCTGGTGGGAGTGCCCTTCACCATGCTGGTGCTGACCGCCTGTGTCCAGAGGCTGATGCACCTGGTGACCTACGGGCCCATCGCCGTGTGCCGTCGGCGGATGGGCCTGGATCCCCGCACGGCCACTGCCATGCACTTTGCCGCCCTGCTGCTTCTGGTAGTCCTGGGGTTCTTTGTGGTGCCTGCAGTGGTGTTCAGCCAGATCGAAGACACCTGGTCCTTCCTGGATGCTGTGTACTTCTGCTTCATTTCGCTGTGTACCATCGGCCTGGGTGACTATGTTCCCGGTGAGCAGCCCGGTCAGAAGTTCAGGGCGCTCTATAAGATCTCTGTGATGGGTGAGTCATGAATTTTGTTTGATAACAAGGTGCAGCACATTGACACAACCCCAAACCGATGCCATGTTCAGTCTCGCACACCTTACTCATTCAATTGTTGGTGTTCATGTAGAATAACGTTATTATTTGTGTAGAATCATTGTTTCTGAATTGTCTTCTGAAGTGTCTTTACTTTTTGATTAGAATAAAAGTGTATGACCTTGTTAAAGATGTGACACTGATTGGCTGGAGTCTGAGTAAATTTTAGGCAGAAGGTGTGACACAGGAATAACTTGACTTGACAGTATTGACACTAGCTAAGCTAGAGACACTGCCCAACTACCTCTCATTACGGAGGAATGTGATGGCCTATCCTGCACTGAGATGGTTAAGTCCTCTGGGAGAAGACGCTGCCTTCTCAGACCGCAGGACAGTTCACACCTCTGGTGTGAGACTATGCCTCGAGTGTTGCTCATCAGCTGGAGTTGTCCTGTCAGGTCACATGATGTCACATGATATAGGCCAGAAGAGATCAGTTCGAGTTAAGGCTCAAAAACAATATTTTGGTTACCTTGTTCAGACATGTTCAAACAGTCCATGTCTACAAATTCCAAATCACATTTAATAACGTAGCTGATGTTACTATTCAAGCCAACTTGCATACATTATAGATTTTCAGGTGGTGATTGCAAACAGTACCTGGAGTACCTTACTTTTTGTTTTTGGGTACAGGTAGGAGGTTGGAATAGTGAGCCGGTTAGAAGCTGTAGATGATTAGGTGGCAATGATGATGAGGGCTGGATGTCAAATCTAAACTGAAGGAAGGACATTCATTAAATTTAGTAGTTGGCAAGCAACGTGTGGAATTTGTTGGCTCAAATTGTAGGAGTCAGGGGTTGGGGTTCAGGGACTAGAGGGGTCAAGGACCAGTGTGTGCTCCCTATTTGTTTTCAATCAGCTTTTGCCCTCTGTCTCAATGCTTGTCAGTCAATAAAGCTATACGGAATGGGGAAAAGAGGCCCATTTGTAAGTGACCTATATCAGGATGCTGTCGCAACCAGAGTCTGTTAGATAGGCAAACAATTTTGTCATTTTTAGTTATTGTTAATTTTCACACATTGAATTAGATCTTTTGATTTCCAGTAGCGAACTAAACCACTGTGCCACATTTCCTATGTGTATTTCTTGGTATGGATGTGAGTTGTTTTTGCAGGGAGTCATGGAAACCACCCTAGCGCCCCTGTTGCTTGGAGGTATTTTTAATTGTCACACAGCATTTTACAAGAGTCCTTTTCATAGTCTTTAAAGTCTAATAGAGTTAATTCTGGAATGGCCGATTTATTCTGAGACTAGCACGACGGTCTGGGCCTTAGTGGTTTTAGTTGAACCCTCCGGTTAACGTGTTGGCTGTTTCTGTACATCTGTCATTGACTGCACTGTGCTTCAGTTCATTTGCTCGTCTCCACAATCTTTCACGTTTTCGAGGAAAATGAGCAACTGCTCCGTGTTACCGTCGTGGCGGGCTCCATCCCACGCCGGGTACACACCTGGTTGTGGTGCTGATGTTGATCGTTGTGCTTCCTGTCCCTGGGCAGTGTACCTGTTCTTAGGGTTGATGATGATGTATCTAGTCCTGCGAGCCTTCCACCGGATGGCCGACCTGCACGGGCTGACCGCCTTCTTCCAGCTCCCCCACTGCGACGAGGACACGGAGGACAGGGAGCCCATCGCCAAGGCCGGCCCCGAGGACCAGAATGAGAACGACCTGAACGCCTCGGCCAAGCCCCTGGATCCCACCTCCAAGAGCTCCTACAACACCATTCAGAGATAGGGACTCACTCCACTCCGGTCCTTTTGTCCCGCATCTCAACTGAACAGTCACCGTTTTACAGAAACCCGGAGTTGTGGTAAAAACCTGGCCCTATGTAGACTTTACCGCTGGGAGACCGCGCAGGGCAGACCTTTCACGGCAGCCCAACTAAACCAAAAAGAAACCAGATATGTACAGATTCAGCAGACCGTGAGGACTGCCTGTTGTTTTATTACCTACTTGGAGATCGTGTGGTTGGGAATGCAAAGGGTGACCACTTGTTTCAGACCAAAAATGCATGCATGTTTATCACAACTAGGCGGTGCTGGGTGAAATGGCACATTTTGGATAGTTAGACACTGACATTTTCAAAACTTTGTTTGGGCCTAGTTTGGTGGAGAATGGTGGGGGAAGCCAGTTCAAATCACTTAATTTGATGACATAACAGTTGAGCACTATTTATAAAACCCTATATATTACTTCTATTTAGAAACACAATATGATCAAATGCCACCACTGTGTTTATCAAAAATCTTGTTCTATGACTTTAGCCATATTTCCCAGTAAACTATTCATATAGTTATATTTTTTAATTTGATACCGAATTATCGATTGTGGCCATCTGAGTGTGTTGACATTCCATGTTAACAGGAGTGAAGACGTTTTGGGAAGATCTCAGTTTCTTACTACTTGCATCCTCTCTGCTCTACTGAGATCCCATTGGACAAGAGGTCCAAAGTCCCTCCTCAGATCTTTTCCTGAAAGAGGTTTTGAGGATGTCGGTATTACGAAATACATTTTCTTGTCTTGAATCATGTGATGGAGCAAATTCCCAGGACCAGGATGGGTCTTTCCCACTTTGTTTATGCATGTACTAGCACATGATTATCTTAATAAAAACTAAGGATATTACCTGAAGGATTAACAAGTTATTGACCAAAACATTTATTTAATGAGACTTGTAATTAACCAAGTGTCTGTCCTGATGAAGGGTTGTCAGTTGCTAAATATTAGGATGTGTTATAATTTGTTCAACAGTGAGAAATGTAATTCCAGTCATGTCAGTTTTTACAGTGTTGGAAACTTTCACATGCACTTTAAATATTGAACAGTACATTGTCTACCTTCATTTACCTCTTAGGTATATAGCACAGAACATTGAGGCTCTTAGATTTTTCTTTGGGGGGTGGGGCACAATACGGTACTGTAATACCTGGAGGTTGTCACGCTGTAATAAATGTGATCACACAAATTGGGTAGCCAGATAGCCACGTGACACTGTTCAAATGTATCTGAAATAAATGTGCTTTGTCATTTATCGACCTTTGATCCTTTGTGTGTGTTGTTGGAATCACGCACAAATGTTGTCATGTGGATACTTAGTGCCATTAGGCAAATGCATTACTTTTTATTTTTTTGCCGGAACAAATTATGCTTTGTGAATTATGCTTAGTCTGAGTAACGAAGGCTGGCTGAACCCCAAAGGCAGGGTGGGCCCCTAAGTTCAACCTGGGCAGAGTTTAACAGCGTGGATAGTCAGGAGCCTGGAGCCCATTTTGTAAACATTTCCTTAATTACATTAACCTAAATTCCAGGAAAATTTCTTCCATGACCAAAAGCTGAATCCTAAAATATCCTAAACCACTTGTGATTCTTCTTAATGACAAATCAACATGACCACTAGGGGTCAGCATTGTACATGAGGTATTTTCTGTGGTTGCCCACTTCAAATATTTCTGATTCTGTTGGAAGGCTGAGAAAAGTATATATTTTTATAAATAAAGTACAGATTAGCATAAAAATTAACAGTACATTCAATTTCTGAATTTATTACAGAAATTAACATTTATCTTTCTGGGTGTTAAAAAAACCCAACAGTATACAATATAATTTGTGAAACATCATGATCACAAGTATTCAGGAATTTAAAAATAGTTCCTATGAATAAACCATTAGTTGATCTGCGAGTGGCCACAAAAACTACATAACATACCTTTTCAAGAAGTGATGTTGCATGGAATACAAAGATCTATGTAACAGGAAAATCTTAGATTACTAATCTGCTTTCTCAATCTGGTACCTGAACACCAGATATGAGGGACATTGAACAAAGCATTGTAGCTACAGTAATACCACCAAAAATACATTCAAATGCATAATTCTGCAGGGTAGCCAACATTAGTTATTTAATACAAAACTTCAAGGCCTAGCCTATGAAAATAATGGATTGAGCTAAAATGAAAGATACAAATATAAAATACTACAATGCCTAGCCTTCTGTTTGAGGATTTGCTAGATAAATTGAGCCTGCAATGTTTGCTATCTATAATGCAAAGGCTATATAAAACTGGGCCAGCAGTCTATGAAGGAATTCCTGCAGACTCAAATTGGTATTACCGGATATTGAAGAGGTGGTAAGCAAGATGACACTCCAGACTCTCAGGCTGAGGTAATGTTTGCATTTCCTGATGGTTGAAGCTCAACGTCAGCAAAGTTGTACAGCGGAACATGTGCCCACATTTGGCTTAGTGGTTTGACTACTGTCTGTCAACATAGCCCGCTCCTGAACAAAAATCGCAGTATACCTTCCCTTCAATAGGCACCCAAGAATGTAATGTTGAATGGTACTCCGGGAACTGTAACCCAGAACAGTTTTAGTCAATCCAGCCAATGAATTAAATCAACGGACATAATTCCAAACTACTTCGAAACATTTGATTATGAACAGTTTACAATAGGCTAAACATAATAATAGGCTAAACAAAATAAAGTTGAACATTTTCAACAAAAAATAACTAAAAGCTAGTCACTTACTCAAATGTTTCCTTAATGTGTACAGTGCATCAGTCGTTAAATTAACTAAGTGCACAACACCAGCAAAACTAACAAATCCTTGCGTTTTACAATTAGTTTAACAGGCAGCTAACATTGGTTGCACTGGAGCTTCACATTGTTTTCTTAAATGAAAACATTGATTTAAGCACCCATAGAAAACATTTACAAAGGACACCAGATATAGTGGTTAGAGTATCTCACCAGTCACCTAATATATGCTAGAAATAATCCCTGACTAAGACTGCAAACCACAATAGCCCGCCGGAAACAGAACAAGGCCCCCCCGCACATCTGGAATTTCAAAAGGTTGTGTTGAAATACATTTTCCCATTGTAAAACATGGAGTTTGCTTGGCTCCAAAAACACAGAACACCAATGTGTTGTGCTGGTTGTAATGAAACTTCTTCCAGAGATCAGGACTTGACCAATATTTCCATAATGTGCTCTAGTTCAATCAGGTCCCTGGAGCTCTGGCTGAAGAACATCGAGGGTGAAGTGGATGGAACTGAGGTCAGGGACGGTAAGTACTTTAGCAGCTCATCACGGGCCGCACCAGAATCGGCTCGGACCCCAAGGGTCCCCATTTCCCTCTCAAGTATAGATGTGTCGATGTCTCGGAAAAGTTCACCCAGGGTCCCATCCTGCATATAGCTAGAATGCATGACCATCTCAGAGGTTCTAGACCCTTCAGGGCACCACTCAGAGCTCAAGTGCCCAGGGGCGACTTGCTGGAGTCCCACATCCCCAGGTAGGTTGTCTATGGCCCTAAAAGGTGTCCTGCGAGTCCCTTGAGGGCCTTCGTCAATGGTCATATCTAGATCTTTCAGGATGGAGCCCACAGTAGCTGACAGGGAGAAGTCACTTTCTGAGGACATCCATTCATGCTCCAAATCATCTACACTAACAGGACCGTTCATTACAACACTGGGACCAGAATCAAGGTTGCTGAAGTGTTTAAGTGGGACCATGGATGACACAGGTCCTGGCAGGTTAACCGACTCATGAAATGGCCTATTCTCTGGCTGCATCTGCTTCAGGGTGTTGGCTATTAACACAGAGCGGCGCAAACTGTGATCCACCTGCTCCTGCCCACGGTAGTACTTGTTGAGGGAGATGTCCAGCAATGACTGACACTGGCTCTCCCAGGTGCCGCTGCATATGCCTCCCAAAAAATCATCATCATGGAGTTTGCGCTTCTGTCCCTTAGAGATCATTCTCCCGGACCTGTAAACACAAAACCCAATTGTAAATCAATGTTTTATAATAATCGACAGATCACGTAAAGCTTAATGACTGTCGGCAGCTGTTGTTAATGTATCCCTCGATATCATCGAATTAAGTTATTTAATTTCCCTTGTACGTAGTGGAACTGAAATACAATTCATTTAACGCATTGCAGTCCGACTACCTGGGGGAAAAAACTGAACTTTAACAAGCTTTTTAGTATAGTTATGGAAAGACGCTTCCTGAATCGCAGTATATATAGTTCATAAGGATTATACAAATGTATTAGGTGACCGGAAATGTGTTTTTTGCAGAGCCCAATCCCGTTGAATAGGTTTCGCCACCAATGCGCAATTGCATGGATGAGTAAATAACCGATCACGAATACAAACAATTCTTAAGTTGCAAACCAGTAACTAGCAAGGCCCAACAATTACACATGATCACTGTCTAAAAGAGCTTACTAGCTTAGTTAGCAAAGTACAGTTCCATTTCCTATTTTGTTACTTTAGCAAGAAAAAAATACAAACCGTCTGCTTCTCTGTCCCCAAATATACAAAGTAATAAATACTATTAGTTGGGTCAAATGTTGTTGTGTTTTCACCAAGCTGCCCAACTCGGTTTAAACGTATATTCACCAGTCAACTAAAAAACATAAACCGCTTTCGCCAGTTCCCGCCCGCGATTTTGAGTTTTGCGAATTCACCCTTCTTCAGTGGTGTTTTGGGTGGACAATATCCCTAATCGCGTATTGTCGCCCTCTACCGAATGAGAGAGCCTTCCACGCGTCAGGTAATAAAACAAGCCCTTCTTCCTAACTGAACCGAAGCCATGACCAAAATACAAAGAAATGATTCAAAAATAGAAGACATTCATCACCAAGTCTAGACCATCCTCACAAATATCTGCAGGTTGAGCCTGAAAATGGGGAACCTCTCCTGCCAGCATAAGTCTGCCATTTGTCAGTCAAGGCATTTAACTGTTATGTTCACGTTAATGTTCACCTGAAAATTATCATCCTAATGTATCATTGCTTTTTCAACAATAGCCAATTTAAAATATCTTATACATTTGTTTATAATATAAAAATTCTCCTCACCCTTATTTTGTAACATGCAATTGCAGCTATGACACTGTCTTGTTGGGAACGTGCTTCAGGACCAAACTTAAGATTGTGTCACGTCTTCCTCCCCAAAGGTGGACATCGTGGTATGAAAGAGCTCCTTATATCGCTGCACCAAGTCAGTGTTTTGAGATAAAGCATGTAAGGGACTCAGCTGTTCTCTCTTAAATTTTATTATGGGAGAGGTGAGATGTAATAAATGACCAGTGATATGCTTGCAACAAAATATTCACCATTTGTCAAAACATGCCTCTTGCACCTATGTTTGTCTTGTACTACTACAGTCCTTCAGTAGGTGCCAACATTTCTGGAAATATGTAAATACAATCTTTTACAAAATGTAATTTCCAACCTGTAATCTCCAACCTGTAAAAAAGGTTAGGATGTCAGTACCCTGACAGCTCCATAAGGTCAGTATCCAATCAAATCACACAATACAGAAACAGTTGAGTTACACAGCTGGAATATTACCCAAAAAAGGTAAAGAACAAGGCTTTGCATTAGTTGGCTCAGCTGTTTAATAATGTACCATACTACTGATCCATCTGGATATAAACCATAACAGATCCAACCTATATATTGTTTAAACAATAACACCAATTGGATTTCCCTATTTTAGAAGTTCCAGGAAAGGCTGCTTTAAAGTCAGGGTACATAATTTTGGGGTTAATGATTATCTCCTGTCGGCACCTGCTGAGTCAACCAGTATTTTGGACCTTTTTGTGTTTACGTACATCAAATTTGGGTAGATTTTGTCCTTATACGCTTTCTAACACAATCAGTGTTTCTGGCAACTATTCCATTGGTTGATGTGTGGGAAAGTCCCTGTAGGAATCACATAAGTGTTCTGTCGCGATGCAGACTACTGGCCCTTCAGCGTATGCAAGTGTTCTACTGCCAAGAAGCCTTTGACGATCTTGGAACAGGACAGATGATAATTCACCTTCAACCACAGTTTCTGGGCAAAGCTCTGTTTGGGTTATTACCCATCAATAGCTACATGGTGCAAGCAAATATCAACTTCCACAACAATTTGCCACCTATGTTATTTGATCAGCAGTATCCAACTGTCATTTGTAAAATTTAAGATAACTTCCATGAAAAGTACTCACACAGTAAAAATTGTTTAAGTGTTTAAGTGTAAATGTTTTTTAATACACTGTTCTTAAGTAACATTAAGTATGAATTGCTTAAAATTATACTAAGATTGAAAACAAGATTGTATAATTATTTTTATTTTCATAGCCAGTTGCACCACACAGCACTGAGACAATCTACATGTGTTTTCCGAAGCAGTAGGAAAACACAGCCTACCAGGCCTTCTTGGAGATCTACCATCCTGTTGGTTTTCACTCTAGCCCTAACCTAATACATCAAATTCAGATAGAAATGGCTTGATGAGCTGCTAATAACTAGAACTAGTTTTGCAATTGTAAAGTTTAGTTAAAAACCTAATGGATGGTTTGAGGGTTGGGCAGGAAGAGCGTTTGGGAGCCCTGGCCTAGGCTATTAAAGGCAAGGCATAGGCCTAATTGATTTCTCGCTTTACACTCATTCATTAGCATACATAAATCAACATTAAATTACTATCGGGTTGGACATTTTATAAACAATGTAGAAAATTAAACACTGCATTATTTGTCCACACAAAGATGATTAGAGATAAAACATGATTCTTGTTATATATCCAGTATAATAACTATAATAATTACAAAACATCAGCAAGAGCCAAAGCTGTCCTGTCAAGCAAGGAATATAAAAAAGCTAGAATTTGCTTTTTTAGATAGCATTTACCACATTTGGCCTAAGGGGAGACAGGAACAGAATAGCGTTCAGTCATCTTATGGCTAATTGTACTGTCCACAAACCCCAACGGTCTTTCGGTCCCAGTCTGAGACAGACAAGCACTTGACAAAGAAGTGTCCCAGGTCATGTTTGGAAATGACACGGCCTTTCACCATGCTCTCTGTTACTGTGTAGTTCTCCGTCAAAGGGAGTTTATCTGTGGGGGATAGTAGGACATTTAGAACTTAATATTATATTACATTACTTCAAATAATTGTACTTGAACATGTATTCAAAGATTTTCGGCCCTCATTTTAAAAGGGTACTGTTGAGCCAAAATCTGTCTTAAATTGTGCACCATGTAATGTGTGAAGATTCAAACTTGGAATTTCATCGTTAACTGAGGTATGCAAGTTATTCTACTAATGGACTTTGCACATATGAACATATTGCACAACCAGCGCAGCCCAAATAAAACTGTTTAGGAGGTTAGGTCAGACTTTCTGCTTGAATTTGAGGGTATTTACATAGTTCACTGTTTACTATCCAGGAATTACTTCTCTATTCTGGTCACCCCTCAACCCCATTTTACAAAGATAATGGGAACATTTTAATTATTTAAAATAAAGTAATCAAATGTTTCACTTGATTGCAAACTGTTTGCATTCTATAACTGGCTAAATTCTGGGACCTGCAGACATCACCAGATGCTGGTTATCTTCATGGTGACGCTCTGCCAGGCCTATACTGCAGTCATCCTCCATTCCTTTTCATTTCAGGGATGTTTTGCCTTCAGTCTTGTCTTCAGCATGTGAAACAGATGCTGGGTTGGATTCTGGTCAGCTGAGGGTCTTTTCCATTTTGCAAACCTTCCAATTTTTGGCCATGAAAAATGTATTGCTTGCTGCAGCCATGTTTATGGGGTCCCTGTCCTGCTGCAAAGTGGCTGTGTCTGACAAAATGTTCCTGTGCACTTCAGAATTCTCTTACTGCTGCCGTAACAAATGAGACAGTTCCAGCAGCAGCTAGACACCCCAACAACAGAACACCCAGTCTGCCTTATTTCACAGATAAGTCGGTATGCCAGTTCCTCCTTTCTCTGGGACAGGTTAATATTTGTCTGATCTTTCTACAATACATTTATCCAGAACTCTGCAGGTTTTTTGTATTTTTTTGGCAGTAGCTAGTGTTTTGCACCTTGCAGTCCAACCTCTGTAGTTCTGTTAGTATGGATTTCAGTGGATGTTTGTCTCAAAATGTACTGATTCAGATTTGCTAGCATCAAGATGGTCATTTTGACATGCGCTGACACTTCTTTATAGCCCTCCTGTTGTCAGCAAATTCAAAGTTCTGGACGACAGAGCCAGAAAGCATTTGTGTCAATGTCCAAATATTTATGGACTGCACTATAAGTTTATCAAGCCTAGTATGTGATACAAGGTGTGTGAGGATGAACAAAGGGATGATTTATATTAGGGATGCACCGATTTGATACAGGAAATTTGTCTGAAATTGGCAAAAAATACAGAATCAGGTATTGGGCACAGTAAGTTTACGAAATGAGCTAGTGCCACAAAATTGTCCAAACAATGTGATGTTAACACGTAGCAAAGTTGTCGATGACGGGGAGACAGGAGACCTGTGGACCATGTTTTGTGAACTTACTAACAACTGCTATGTCTGCAATTACCTTACTAAGCCTATAGTAAAACTGGTCGTTGCAAACTTCACAAAGCAACTGTTTCAAGGGGTGACTTTAGTTAAGTTTAAGCAAACAAGCTAACCACAGCTAACTAATGCTAGGCTAATTGTTAATACATCACTTAACTTTGCAATTTCTAATCTCAATATCCATTTAGATTCATAGCAAAATAGTAACCATACCATTTGGTGCTGTACAGACTTTATTTTAATTCTATCCTCAACAGATTAGCCAGACAGGCCACCTCCAAACATGCCTCAAGTTAATATAGTTCCACTTGATCAAGTTGTGATTGAACAACAAGCTAAATGTTCCAAATCACATGGAATTTGAGTATTTTAACCAATATTGATAAGAAAATGCCTGTATAAACTTTAAGGAATATTGTCTGTTTGTCTCCTGCCTAGTTTACACAGCAGTGACATATCTGTCAAATACGTACCCAATACACCATTCTACATTTCTATAGAATGTCTACAATTACCTTCCTCTACTTTGTTTTTATGTAGAATATTTGAATATAAGATCTGATGTTGGTACAATGGTGCAACATCTACACTGACATACAATTCATTCATATAGAAGAATTATGGCAATCATAGCACACGTCACAAAAAATGAAAATGCCAGTATCGGATTAATACTTAGCATCAGCAGATAGTGAAAGTTCAGTACTCTGAAACGTTATTGACAAAGAAAGTTGAATCGGTGCATCCCTAGTTTAAACGTCCTTCACGTAACCAATGGGATGATGTGACTACAGCACTAGAACATTTCTACTAAATTCAGACGTGTAGGGCAATAACCAACCGTCGATGTGCGGGGGCATGACAGCCACGAAGTCCAGTCCCGACTCCTTCAACACCATGTACATTCTATCATGATCCTCCGTCACTGGCAGGAGTCTGGGCGGCACTTTGGACCGGTCCCATAGGAGGAAGGCTGTGAATCAGTTAGGGGGAATGTGAAGACCTGATCAAGTGATACTAAAGGGTGGAATAATGCACTGGCTCTGACCCTCAGAGAGTCCCCCTGTACCTGACATACAGCCGACCACTTTGCGAATCCCCTTGGCCTTCATGGCTTCCAGGATGTTCTTTGTTCCAACAGACATCATTGTTGTGGGACCTGTTGAGTGCAACTGAAACGTGAACATTATCCAGACCTAAACGATACAATGTGTGATTCAGTGACCTCTACTGGATTTACTGCAACAAACCTGGAATACAAAATCTACTCATAGAAATTAGGCATGTATGTTATGAATTGGTTTATTTACACACATTCACACAAACTTTTCGCACAAATTTGAACCAACTTCCAATTCCTATAGCCTACAAATGCCTGGACTCACTCAGGTCATTCCTGGTGCCCAAAATGATAATAACAGCATCTTGACCCTCCATTGTGTTTTTCACAGCATCCTTATTGAGGACATCTCCCACCACCACCCTGGAGGCTTTGTGGTCTGCAGGCAGTCTGGCCGGGTCTCTCACCAGCACCGTCACATTGTAACCTATAGATATTGACAAACAAAAAATAGCAGCAGCGAGTTGCCTGCCGGTTGGAATTTTGCTGCTGTTGGAATCCCAGAGCTGACAGAGACTTGTTGATCTGCAATTTGGCAAGGCACTTATACCATAATTCAATCAATGTTGTCTGACTGCTGGATATTACCCCACTCCAAATCTCTCCTTAGTAGGAGAAAGCATATGCAAAGGACATACTTTTCAAACATAACATTGCATGAAAGCGTTTTGAATGATCTACAACTAATTCAGGAGGATTTTGGTTAAATTAAGTTTAGATAAAATATGGAAATTACGTTTTGAACGAACGGATCTCCATTCTAGTGTATGGCCAAATTGCTGAGACCAGCCTAGAGGGCTGCATACGCGCGATAAGCGTTTAACGGACGTTATCTCCTATTTGCCGCACATCAACGCACTCCTCCCGATCATGACTCAGCAAAAAAACTCTTAACGACTTGCATCTCAACTCATTTTGTCCGGTGACTCAGTGCAAAACGAAAATGCTGGTGAAAACACAAACCAAACAATATCCACTTATTTTCTTCACATAACTGATTAAATAATATGTACTGAATAATAGATAACCTATTATAGCATATTCTATAAAAAACGAAATACTTTCGTTATTCTTTTTTAGATATGCGACAAATAGCATGGAATGTTACATATCTGATTGAAATAGAAAAGAAAATGTGCTGGGGCCCATAGCCTAGCAAAAGGGACAATAACATTTAGCAGCGCGTGGAAACAATGCAAATCAACTGGATGACCTTCCGACCAGGCCAGGTACTCACAGCACGTCAGATTGTGTATCGTCTCTAGAATGAGTAGTAGAGCAGGCCTATGATATAATTTCAAAACCTACCCGCTGCAACAGCCAGAGGTAAGGTTGCCAGTCCCGTCATTCCCGTGGCACCAAATATCGCTACATTCTTGATCGACTGTGACATAATTTCAGATGTGAGAACTGCCGCTGTTCACTGAAGAACGTTACAACTTCACGCTTCGCTGATCGCGCGCAACAATATATCAGAAAACATGCATTGAGACTCTTGCTGCACTTTTTTTAAAACGCCCCTTTTAAATGACCTACTTCCGCAATATGCGACTCCTCCCACTCTCATCAACTAAAGCCGAACTCATTCACAACGGTTCACAACAGGCTGGTACTTTAACAGGGCGGAAACTGTACAGTAGTCGAGTAGCCGGGTGTTCTGTCTGTTTTTCCACTCTGCAATAATTGGAATCGATCCAGATCTGCATATGTCATTACCAACATCTCATAAAACATTAGATTTTAGTTTCAACTGGAAGACACATAACCACAATGGGTTTTAAGTCAAAACTTTTATAGTAGAATGTAAGCACAATAAAGGCCGTTTCAAAGAGCCTTGTCCTGAACAAAAACATATAGCGCGTCGTAAAATCTCCAGTAATTTGTGGTTGCTTGCTATGTGGGTATTTAGGCTGGGTATTTGTATAAGCACTTTGTAACAACTACCGATTAAAAAAAGTATTGACAATATTTGTCTCTGTCACTAGTTGTGGCAGCACATGGGCAGTTTTCCATACTTAACAAATGAAACGAGAAACGAGGGTAGGTGAAAAGGTGTGTTAGACCTCAAGCGGTGTGGAATAAGTTTATTAGCCCCTGTGGATTTCCTAATGTTGAAAGCTAAGTTTTTTCAACTTATTTTTCTGTGAACAGGCTCAGTGAAAAATATTGTTCATTAACAACAAAGTACTTATGAATAATTTTTCATTTGAAGTAGCAAAGGATGTTTTATCAAAAAGATAGAAGCGTGGCTTGAGGGTATCAACAGTAGCCTGCTTATCTGTAACAGGTCAAGAGTCCTGAATCTGTGGTGGATTACCCAGTGTGTTAATATTATATTCAGACTTTGCTCCTATTAGAAGCTTAAAAACACATGTTTCTTAATTTGCTCAGAGGTCTGCCAGTGCGATGCTGTTAAATGCTGTTTTTCTCATCTTAGCCCATGCCAAATTTCTGTTATGAAATCTATCAGGTATGTCAGAAGTCAACCAGGGTCTGGATCTGTTTTTGATTTTTATTGTCTTACATAATGCATGCCTATCAACTACTGAACCAAAAACACTAGTGCAATACTCCAGTGCTAATTATGCTTCTGGAATAGCAGAAATGTCATCAATGGCACTAAGGTTTAAGTCTTGTAAGAAAGCATGTTACTCAAATGTGTAAAATGTATTAATGCATTTGACTCAGATTTTTGACATCTCTGATACATGCAATAGGACAATGACAACTAATATCAGAATAATGTGTTGCCCAGTCCAGGTCTATACATTAAAAAAACTAAGCTTAATGTGTGGGATAGCTGATTTAAAATACCTTTCTTAGGAGAGGGTAGACAATATACAGTATATTTATCATGGTAACAGGTTGGTTGCTTCCTAATTCAAGGCTTTATGCTAGCAGTTCAGTTGTTTTAGGAATGGAGAGATGTTTTGTGAAAATGACAATACCTCCACTTAAACCCACCTTGTTTGCCCTAAAAACATTATAACCATCTAGAGCAACCATCTAGAGCTGTTAGTTTTTTTCTTTTTGTAACCTAGTTTCAGATAAGATGTCTTGGTCTAACTGAAATACTCAAATGTTAATGAAATCCAACAATAAAATGTAATCAATTATAATTAGACATAAATTCCAACCAGAATATAACAAGATACTATTTTAAGTAAATAAAATGTAATAATTAAAATATTTTATTTACTACTACCATAAATGCCAATAAGACTTTTTGCAGGGAAAGTTTTATGTTAATGTTTCAAATATTTCTTTCCACAAAATAGTTGTTAGTGATTGAGTTATTCCCTTTCTCACTGGTCTGCCTATCAGACGGCTTGTTGTATCTTCATAATCACCTGGGACTGTTGCATTACTATCCTCCAACCATTACTTCTTTCATCCTTTCAGCTTAACCTGTCCATGGAGCTGCTGATCCACTTTTACACAGACATCATCCAGTCAGTTCTCTGCATGTCCATCACTGTTTGGTTTGGATCTGCCACAAAACTAGAAAGAAAAAGACTACAATGGAACAAAACTAGAAAGGAAAAGACTACAATGGAACAAAACTAGAAAGGAAAAGACTACAATGGACAGTCAGTACTGCAGAAAAGATCATTGGCTTCAACCTGCCCTCCATCCAGGACTTATACAAAATCAGAGTCAGTAAATGAGCAGGAAACATCACTGCAGATCATCACACCTTGGATACAACCTGTTCCAGCCCCTCCACTCCGGTAGGCGCTACAGAGCACTGAATGCCAAAACGAACAGGAACAGTTTCTATCCACAGGCCATCACTCTGATGAACAGTCAACATCAGTCACTTAGTGCCAGGCACAATCCCTGTATAACCACCCAGTAACTCTGACCCTAACATCTCTGACCCTAAGATCTGCACTATGATATTAACAAGGTAGCAAGCTTTCAAATCGGAACAAGGGTTACTTACATACCAAACAGGCAGCCAACACCAGCAGTCATATTTTTCTAAAATAAATTGAATATGTCTGACACAAAAAGGAATGATATTAAAACATCTTACCATATTCCGGGAGAAATTACAACCAGTCTCAATCATTGTTTAAAGACGTTCAACAACGTTCAACCCGTTTGTGGTCACAGCAGTTTTTTTAACCATTGATAAAGAAAGGTCATTAGATGACTAACTCTGAGACCAAATGATTATTAACATTTGCTCGTTTTCCGGTCAGATTTTCCATCCTGGGAAAACTGATTTGTCCCTCCCAATCTATCACTGTAAACATATTTATAACACGTAGTGAAAGCACTTGATTATAGCACGCTGATTATAGACGCTTCACGGTTCGTTTTTAAGTTTCAAAATATAGCGACCCTCGCCTACTGCCTCACAGTGTTTAGGTCCAGTCCTCAGTAGTGGCACATTAGGCTGGTACTAGTACACCTGCACAAAAATTACTTATTTATTAATTCCAGTGTCGTTTGCTCTCTGCTCCAATACACTATATATAGAAATCACATCCATTGTCATTATGTAAATATAATACATGCACAGATATATTCATTTCCAGCACCCTTTATAATCTGCTTCTATTGTCTCATCAGTCTTACACTGTTGTTGTTTGGTTTATTATGTGTATTTATGTGTACTGTATATTGAAGTTGGTGACTCTTGTTGTGTGTCCTTTGTTAAAAAAAAAGATGAGTAAGCACATTGTGAGTCTACAATTCAGTGTCAAATTCTTTGTATATGTACACATACCTGGCGAATAAAGCTGAATCTGATTCTGATCTTCAATGTGGACTAACTAAAACTATTCCAGGAGATTCTATAAGGAGATAAGGACACAAATCGTGTTCATGTTTAAAAATTGAAACCTGTTAAAGTTTTTACACTGTACCATTTAGATTTTAGAACCTTTGCCTGGCACAACCAGAAATTGACAGGTTTCTGTCAAAGCCTGGCTCCTGTGTAGGTTTCTTCCTAGGTTGCTGCCTTTCTAGAGGTTTTTCTATAACCACTGCTTCTACATTTGATTTTTTTCTGCTGTTTGGGATTTTAGACTACAACCCCATTTCCACAATAGACGCTGCCTAAAATGCAAATATAAACAGAATGCAATGATGTGCAAACTATATATACAGATATTTAATTGAAAATAGTACAAAGACAACATATGAAATGTTGAAACTGAATAATTTGAATGTTTTTGGAAAAATACATGCCCGTCTTGAATTTGATGCCAGCAACACATTTAAAAATGTGGGACACAGGCATGTTCACCACTGTATTTAAACCGTACTCCGTAAGTTTGGGAACTGAGAGAAACTGCTGTAGTTTGGAATGTGGAATTTTGACCCATTCTACATTCAACAGTTTGGGGTCTCTTTTGCTGCATTTGTCATTTCATAATGCAGGTCAGTTTAGCACCCAGACTATTTTACTATGGAACCATGCTGTTGTGATTATGTGCAGAGTGTGGTTTGGCTTTGTCCTGCTGAAATAAGCAAGGCCTTCCCTGAAAGAACAATTCTGAATGGCAGCATATGTTGCTCCAAAACCTGTATACAGTTGCATCTAAAATACATTTGAATATTGTGGAAAAGTTCATTTTATTCTGCAATTCACATCAAAAAGTCATACCATCAGATATTCTTGATTCATTACACATAAAGTGAAACATTTTCAGGCTTTTTTTGTTTCGTTCTTGATTATTATGGTTGACAGCTCATGGAAATCAAAAATCCAGTATCTCAAAATGTTTGCAAAAAATATATAATGCAGAAATGTCGACCTGTGAAACGTAAAGTTGAAATGCAAAAAGGACTTCTTTGTTTAGTTGATTTAATAAACAATTCTTTGTTTAGTTGATTTAATATACAAGTACAACCTCATTACAGAAAGATGGCAACCAGTAAAATAAGTTAAACATTTAAAACATTTAATTACTTAAATTCCGTATTTTTGAGCTTGAATGATTGCTTACTTGTTATTTTATTGACTTTTTTCAGAATGGCTTTTTATTGTATTCCATTACAGGTAAATCAGATTAAACACACGTGCAGACCCCCCTCAACCGCCCCCCTTCTCTTTCTCTGGGTTCCTACGCCGCACTGATGCTGAATTCTGTCTGTATCACGAGTGGTGAGAGAGGAAGCGCGAGCGCGTATCAGGTGGACGGGATATTCGACCCCACCGGCTTGATCTAGCATATCTGCCTGCCTTCAAAACACTTCCATGGCAGTTGCGCGATCCCCGTAACCTAGGCAGGGAGTGCGCGTGTTATGCTTTCATTAGTCGGATATATTTATTCAGATTCCATTTGACAGTGAGTCCGATTGTGGATTCACAGGCTTTATAACTCAACTATGCCAGCGAAGAAGCACGGTGGCGCGAGGCTATAGCCTATTCCTAATTCGCTCGCTGGTTCATTGATACAGGCACTTCATCGACTGATTTTGCTAGGTCTACTTAATTGGGAAGAAAAACATATCTGGAATTGGGATTTAAGGTAAGGTTGCTGTATTCTGTGCCGCATGTCAAATATTATTGAGCATGAAAAATTCGAGACGCCTGTTTCGGTGTGAGATGCTGTAACACCGGCCTCCAATGGCTATAAGGCTACTGCAGTGATTGTATGGCCTCATGATATGCTGCTGCCCTTTCTTTTTCTGAAATAAGGCACAATTTATGTCTTTGTTTTGATCACAGGTGTTGGCCGAAGTTAGGCTGCTATTAGGTTAGTTACGCTGCTTTTTGTACCTTGCCTTTGGTTGAAAATATGGACAGGTTAGGATAGGCCTATTGGACAATTATTATATGCTTTAGTATTGGTCCGCGCAACCTGGTGATCAGTTAACGTATATACGTTTATTGCATTTACTTAACACCCTTCGATGATTCATTGCGTCTCGTAAAGAAGCCGTGTCATAGACAGAAGTAGCTTAAGTAGGTAGCCTACTGAATATCATGCTTGCACATAAGCCCTACGTGGAGGCTAGCGTTTTATTTGCCCGCAGCTACTGTGAAAGTAGTCCACATTTGATGCATTCTGCATTAAATTGCAGACCACACCATGAATGACAATTACAGCATTTTAATGAAGCCTATTAGTTACTTCAATGTGATAATCCAAATAAAAGCACCTGCACTTGATATGGGTTGGTGCAGTGATCATAGCCTCCTAGGGTGTATGCGATATATACCGAAGACGGCAGGGTAGTGTCATCTTAAGGTTAAAAGCGAATCGCACAATCGGGAGTTAAGCAGTCAAAACGTTCACCTTTCCACTTTTCCGCGTGACAAAATATACGCGACTCATTTGTTCATCTACAAACAACTGCGTCGAGACTGTTGTAGCCTTAGCTCACCTCATCATCACCTTGGCAATACTATGAACGATATTATCTAATCATGCAGCAGCTTTGAAATGACAATTCATGATTCAAAGTGTTTATTCAAAGCAAAAATTATGTTGAAATATGAGTGTATAACATTTCTTGTTAGCAAAATAATTTGTTTGCAGGACACTAGTATCCAGCATAGGGCTGGGCGTAGCCAATTCTACGCATGTGAGGCTCGTCAGTGTCTGTCACTCATTCCTTTAAATTGTTAAATGACTGGAGCGGTTAGGAACTACGCGGGTGTTGCATACTGTGACTTCTTGCGCTCTCCATGTTACAGCGTTTGTTATCCAACGTAAAAATGTCAAATGCAGGTTCGTCAGCAGCGTTAGTAGGCCAAGGCCTAAAAGAGGAGGCTGAAACACTTAGTTTTGAATGCAAATTAGTTGTTGAATTTCGCTTCTTGACAGATGGCCTCACATTCTCTATTATTCTGTGGTTTGTTATGGAATTCAGAAGGACATGATGAACTCAGTGACAATTTTATCCACTTAAAAAAAGTGTTAACTTTCCTGACAACAAAAACATCTGATACACAACCACATTTATATTGTTCATGTGTTCTGGTTCTTTGTGTTGAAGCATATGTTACATCAGAAACCTTGAGGTGACCGACTACATAAGTACTTCGAAGACCCTTTTGGGAGAAATTAAAGTGACTGATTGCAGAGGTAGTTGGGAATACCACAATGTATGTATTGTATTTCTGAATTAGTGTAGCTGGAAAGTGTGAAATTTCCGGCAAGGTATACCTGCATATTTATTGAATGAGATGAGGCCAGATATTGTAGAAAGCAATAATTGACTGTTGTAATAATACACACTTCATACAGTGAATATGTTTATGGGAAATTTTCTTGGGACTGCCATACATTGATTACTGATAGAGTGCCCTCTGGAAGGGTTGGCACTCTGTAAATAAGAACAAAAAGGCTGTTAAAAATATCATGGTTGTTTATCGACTTGATCATACACTGAAAATGTCATATGATTCAAACCTTAAATTGAGTGAGAAAAATATCTGACAAAGCAATATTTAATTTCAAAACGTGTGCTGTAATTATTAGCACCCCTGCATTTATTATGTTCTGAACCCTCCCTTTGCCAAGATAACAGCGCTGAGTCATCTCCTATAATATTTATTGAGGTGGGAGAACACATAGGAAGGGATTTAAGACAATTCATCCTTACAGAAACACGCTTGTGGACTTTTGTCCTCAGGTCACCCCACAGATTTTCTATGGGATTTAAGTCAGGTGATTGAGGGCCATGGCAAAAGCTTGATGCTATGGTCGGTGAACCATTTTAATTTGGGTTTGCAGGTACATGTATGCTTTGGGTCATTGTACTGGTTTTAGCCTGGCAGAGGCAGACAGGTTTTGGATCTCCTGGCATGATGGAGTCCATGTTGCCATGTGTCCTTACAAGATTCCCAGGACATTTGGAAGTAAAACAGCCCCAGAACATCATAAATCCAACACCATACTTCACATTGGGGATTAGGTTATTTTCTGCATGTTTATGGTTCTATTTAGGTCAAATCCATCTCTGGTGTTTATTGGCAAAAGGCTACATTTTTGTCTCACCAGACCATAGAACCTTGGTTCCAATCAAAGTTTCAAATACATTCAACGAACTCTAGGCCCTTATGTTTGCGTTTAAGTGCCTTTGTGCAGCTTTGGCTGTTGGGTGAATAACCTTTTTTCTCATTAAATCTTTACATGTAGATGTGAGTTAAGCTTTTGAGCAGTCTTTATGCATGGTTTTTAATAAAAACAAGTTATATCCTAATAATTATTAATTTTTCTTGGACTTCTCATAAATTTTAACTATATATTCATGTCATACTTTGAGATTAAAATCAAGCTAAAAAACAACAGACCTTTTTCACAGCCTTTTCATATTTAAGTAGGGTGCCAATAATTAGACAGGGCACTGCTGCTAACATTGTTCCGTTGCTTTGTTGTAGATATGCGGCAGTGGTAATGAAAATTGGAACATCTTTTTTGCTGTACTCATATTGGAAATGTATGTTCAGATGTCCCCATAAATGTGTATAACTGCTAGAACAATGGAGTTTTACCATCTAACACACTCTGGAAATGCCACTGCTTATGACAAATGGCATTCTATTCAAAGCCAAACAACATAGAAAGGCTACTTAAGGCTCGCCTCATCAGAGATGAGCAGATTGTTCTGGCCTAAGGCACTTTGTTTCCTGTCCAAACCGTCTCCTGTATGTATACTGTATTTGGTTTTCTTTGTCTGTTGACATTTATTTTTTTCCTTTGTATCAAGCATTATCAATTCAAATGATAAAAAAGTTGTATATTTATCATCTGGTACCATCAGCACTTGACTGTGCTTTTCATTACCAACCTGTGTAAAATATTGATAAATAGCTGCTGAATATGAGGGGGACCTGCAAGAAATAGGGACCAGTCCATAGCCTGAGGGAGCAGAGTTGAAGGTCTTTACTGTAATGTGGTGTGTCATTTTTCTGTCCCCAGGGGAACGTCCCCCTCTTCAGTCTTCTCTTCTCCATACTGGCTTCATTTCTTAAGCCATGTAAGTCCTCAATAGAGAGCTGCGAGCTTGGGGCCAGAGTGTCACTCTATTCCTGGAACAGAAATCATTGACAACAAAACCTAAATTTGATGGTTGTCAAGACGCGTTCCGTTGATCATGTAGAGGGGGTGGGATTTCAGGAAGTTTATAACTGATATTATGAAAGAAATCTACCTAAATGTGTATTTAGATAACTTTTTATCTTTATTTTTGTGCACAGTAAATGTTTTTCATGACTCAAAGACTTTGCACTGTAAAGCCCACCTGGTAGGAGCATGGCACTTGGCGGTTGTGGGTTTGAGTTCCATGGCAGGACTGTTAAAATAAGCATCAACATTTCTGTTGTAACTCACTACTTTAATGCGCTCTAAATTGGTGGAAAGGGGCAAGTCAGGAAAAAATCATCTCAAGCAGATGAGAAGTTGAATAAAATCAGAACGACATCCATAAGATAATACTAGATGGGTGTTAAATACAGTTTTGTGTAGAAGGACAGTCGTAAATGATTTCCACAGCTCCTCACAGGATCACCGCTGAGATGGTTGCGGGCTGACCGCTATCACTGGAGCACCTGGGATGTTGCCTGGAATGTTCTCCTGGTTAGGTTGTATTAGGCCCCTCTTTCCACAGCATGTTTGGCTGTGGGAAGTGGGGGAACACTGCCTATGCCTCATGTCATGTCGGCACACCAGAGATTTATGGTTTTAGCCCGGTGATAATGTTGAGTGCTTTGGAGGAGAATGCTAAACAAGGCACCAGAGGCCATACGGAAACAGCCAATCAGATGGCCAGTCTCAGTTGTGCCTATTCTGCTAGTTTGTGTCATTATTGAGTATAAGCATAGCGGCAGAATCTGACGTCACACAGAAATCCAGGGGCCAGATCCACCCACAGAGGTTGTCCTGAATGTCTATGTGAACCGTGGCTACATCGCGGTTTGTAGTACGCTCACGGTGTACGACACAGCAAGGAGCCATTGTATGCCCAAATGAAATGGTTATGGTGTCGACACGGTTGAGCGCCTCGAGGGGCTAGTAGTGTAAACAATTACCAGCTTCACCGCGGATGTGTCATCAAAGTTGTTATTTTTCCGACCTTTTCTCAGCGCTGGGGGGGGGGGGGG
>JACXGJ010002758.1:0-61539 GCA_016801105.1 Esox niger | reverse complement strand
ACTTATGTTGAATGTTTGTGCACGTAGTTGTGGTTTATTTTGGTTGTCAGCCGAAGGCTATAATTCACCCAGTCTTAGTGTCTGTTTTGAGTTCGTTCTTTTGTTTCTTTTGTTCCTGTCCATTAAAGTATGGATTATTTCTCAAACAGCCGTTCTGCCTCTGCTTTTCTGTCCTCCCACACCGGACACTATGACAGAAACATGACGCGTTAAACACACAAAAAGGTGCCAATAATAAGTCAATGTAGTTTACAATCAAATTATTCCCCATTGTGATTTACTTAAATATATAAAGGCTTACTAAAAAAATCTTGTTCTTTATGCGCGATGGTGCAAATCATCTCATGGTCAGTTTCTGTGATAACTCGTAAAATCAGGTTAACTTTATTTGTATTGCAAATCGTCTAACATTTCTACCATTTTAATTCCGATCTGCTACTACTGCTTGTCTCTTTTCCACCGTTGACTCAGTTACCATATTTGCAGAACAATAACTTAAATCTCATCCGTGGTTATTGTGATGTTGCAGTGTTGCATAAATAAAGATGTCGATTCATCGCTTTGTAAGGCGTGGGGACACGTTGGAGTAAGAGCATATGTCAGCAGACTAATTTGTCTAATCTTCGCAAGTCTTTAGACCGCGGTGGAAACGCACACAACTCTTTTGTTCCCTGAATAGCAGTTCTTGGGACTCACAGTTCCAGGTCTTTTTTGGTGGAAACGCAGCTTAAGTTTACTCAGGCAATACTGAATGACCATCACAGGGGTCTGTGTGGCTTAAATACACAGACCACACCAATCATCTCATAAATAACCCCCCGGTTGTAGGATCTGTTGTACCACTTACCGGAACATAAACGTCTGGGTGTTATAGCATTGTTGAACCCTGGCGTCCTTTTGTTGAACATCAAACATCATGCCACTGATATAACACCTCTTTAATACCAAACCGGATGTCCCACCCACCTGTCAAATCAATCTGGAAGCTCCGCCCCCCAGGGTCATAAATCACCAAAGTGACACAATATACCCTACATATACTACTTGTATCCTAGCCCAAGGAACTCTCTTCTTGTTCTACTGTTGGTCTATTCCTGAGGCAGTCCTAAAGAGATCCTGTTTCATCCTAGCGCTTGATGGTTTTCCTGAATGCACTTGAAAATACTTTCAAAGTCCTTAAGTTTTTCCAGATCGACTGACATTAAAATGAAAAGTAATAATGACCTGCCTTTTCTCTTTTCTTATTTAAGCTGTCTTTTCCATAATATATACTGCTACAATACAAACATAACGATAGTTCTCTATACACCCACCCTACCTTACTATCACTAGGTCCAGCATAACCATTTTTTTTAAGAAGAAAGTAATTCCATATGTATTTTTTCATTGTTTTGATGTATTTCATTCAATCATTTTACAACATGGAGATACATATTGTAGGTGCTTCCAAACCTTTGACTGATTCTGTATATCAGTGTTTCTAAATCCTGCTCCTGGACACCCCCTGCCCTGCACATTTTAGATCTCTCCTTGCGCTAACATACCTGATGTAGCTCATGAAGGACTTGATAATGAGCTGATCATTTTAATCATTTTATATACACAAACATAAGGATCTAATTGTGATTTCTGTCTACTTTTTACCGAAGTTTGTTGGATAAAATATCAACTTAACAAAATATAGGAGATTCAGCAAAAATACTAAAATATAAAAGCAATAATTCCTAGAATTGCAGTATTTATTCCAATATGACGGATTAAAAAACATCTGAAATTCTACATCAACAAGGAGTATTCTAAAATTACCAGATTTATCAGTTATTCCATACACCCAAAAGAAAAAAGCATTGACTATGCTAATAACTTGTCAAATGTTTTTAAAATGTCCTTAATATGTACAATGATATGTGGTTCTTTAACATGGCAATCTTAAGGATGAATGCACTATGTCGCTCCAAAAAAGGGCGTTTCATATATGACAAAAATTGTCAATCTGGAGTGGTCAATGGAGTCTGGAGTCACATGTACAGTATATAAAAGGGCTTCTGTAGGGAATCCTTTTCCCTTTCCATTCAGGTGGCCATTGCCCTATTGTTTTTGTTGTGGACAGGACCTAAATTAAGTCAGCCTCTCAAGTGACCACACACAAATCTTTACACAATAAATCAGTTCTGAGACCAGGGTGAAAGAGAGGAAAGGATGGAGTAAGTGGGGGAAAAGGGGGGGGGAGTAGGACAGAGAAAGGCTGACTGGTTAGGACCCCTGGAACTGTTCGTTGTAATAATGTTTTGAATGGCTCTTTAAATCCCATGTATTATTATTTTTATAGCTGTCATTTTGGCCGTAGATAATAGGGATCTTAATAAAATCCCTATAGAGTGGAGGGGTATGTCAAAGAGAGAGAAAAGAGAGGAGTGGAGAGGAGAGAGGAAAAAGATAGGGAGAGGAAGCAGAGGTACACTCTCTCAAGTCTATACTGTGATCAAATAGAGTGGAGCTGACATCTCTAGTCCAACTGTGAATAGTTGTACTAATGCTGAGTTTTATTTCTATGTGGAATCACTAGGTTGGTGTTTTCCCAATCCTGGGCAACAAAATGGGTGTACCATTTTGTATTCCCTTATAAGTAACACACCTAATTCAAATAACCAGACAATTGAAGGTTTGGTGAAATTAGTGTGTTAGTACTAGTGCAAACCCAATCAAAGTTGTACAACCATAAGAATGTAGAAACTCAATTTCCAATACTTTACAATGTGCTAAAAGTTCAATATTGAGGTTATGACTCTTCAACCCATTATTTGTAAAGCATATACTCTGATCAAACTATGATGTTCTAACGTTTTCTCTTCTCCTTGCAGACTTGCCAAAAAGTCCTGGTTTGGTAATTTCATCAACATGGAAAAAGAGGAGCAGATCTTCATTGTAATCAAAGACAAGCCCTTGAGCTCCATCAAAGCTGACATCGTGCATGCCTTTCTCTCGGTACAAAGCCTGCTCTCTCTCCTTTTATTCAGTCTTCCTTTTTGCTCACCATCTTTCGTTCCTCCACCTTACTCATGGTTTGCCCTCTTAACTCTCCTTAAACTCTCCTTGTCTCCTCAAAACCAGGCAGACACTAAAGTTGATTGGTTTAGCCTATTGTGTGTTTGTGTATGTGATTGATCAAACTATTCAGTAAACTGCTTTTTTGCTAGCTCTGCTATTTTCCTTCTAATTGACACAGTAATTATCAATATACCGAATGTCAATATTTTATTCTTTGCAGTGCCTTGTTTTTTACCCATATCCTATGGGCCCTGGTAAAAAGTAGTCCACTGTGTAGGGAATAGGGCGTTATTTATTATATTGTCCAGATCAACACAGACAACTAATCATTAGCATATAGATGCTTATCCTTGAATGCCATGAATCGACCAGGTGTGTCAGTGTGTGAGTGCATGTCTGTGAAAACAGGATGCGTTCAAGTCAATGTCTCTTTGTTTCACTGCTGTGCCAAAGCCAGTGAGTGATTTGTAAAAGAGAGTTTTCAGAACTACACATTTAAAATGTTCCTCACAGTATTGCAAATGGAATCTTTTGCTCCAATGTTAGACAATTGCCAAAAAAACATAAATATTTGTTAAAGGTAGCCATTTTCTCCCCTTGTGAATTATTAGCAGATTGGCACCTGAATACATGGCATTATACTCCTCATTACTCATGGAGCTATTCCCTGTATAATGTTATATTTGACTCGAGCCCTTTGTCAAAATAGAGAGATGTGAACTATGATGGACATAGAACTGATGCATGTCACTGTGAGGTTGTGCAGTAATCTTGTTTACTCTATGCTTGGCTGCATCAGGGTTTTGTTAATGACATTTTATTCAACCTGTCATTTATATAAGTATACAGTGGGGCAAAAAAGTATTGGTCACCAATTGTGAAAGTTCTCCCACTTAAAAAGATGATAGAGGCCTGTAATTTTAATCATAGGTACACTTCAACTATGAGAGACAAAATAAGAAAAGAAAATCCAGAAAATCACAATGTAGGATTTTTTATGAATTTATTGGTAAATTCCTTGGTAAAATAATTATTTGGTCACCTACAAACAAGCAAGATTTCTGGGTCTCACAGACCTGTAACTTCTTCTTTAATTAAGAGGCTCCTCTGTCCTCCACTCGTTACCTGTATTAATGGCACCTGTTTGAACAAGACCAAAGAGCTGTCAAAGGACACCAGAAACAAAATTGTAGACCTGCACCAGGCTGGGAAGACTGAATCTGCAATAGGTAAGCAGCTTGGTGTGAAGAAATCAACTGTGGGAGCAAGTATAAGAAAATGGAAGACATACAAGACCACTGATAATCTCCCTCGATCCGGGGCTCCACGTAAGATCTCACCCCGTGGGGTCAAAATGATCACAAGAACGGTGAGCAAAAATCCCAAAACCACACAGGGGGAACTTGTGAATGACCTGCAGAGAGCTCGGACCAAAGTAACGAAGGCTACCATCAGTAACACACTACACCGCCAGGGACTCAAATCCTGCAGTGCCAGCCGTGTCCCCCTGCTTAACCCAGTACATGTCCAGGCCCGTCTGAGGTTTGCTAGAGAGCATTTGGATGATCCAGAAGAGGATTAGGAGAATGTCATATGGTTAGATGAAACCAAAATAGAACTTTTTGGTAAAAACAAAACTTGTTGTGTTTGGAGGAGAAAGAATGCTGAGTTGCATCCAAAGAACAGCATACCTACTGTGAAGTATGGGGGTGGAAACATCATGTTTTGGGGCTGTTTTTTGCAAAGGGACCAGGACGACTGATCCATGTAAAGGAAAGAATGAATGGGGCCATGTATCAACAAGGGCATTGAAGATTAAACGTGGCTGGGTCTTTCAGCATGACAATGATCCCAAACACACCACCTAAAAAAATAAAATCAATAACCTGGTTGCATAAGTGTGCACACCCTCTTATAACTGGTGATGTGGCTGTGTTCAGAATTAACCAATCACATTCAAACTCATGTTAAATAGAAGTCATTACACACCTGCCCTCATTTAAAGTGACTCTGATTAATCACAAATAAAGTTCAGCTGTTCTAGTAGGTTTATCCTGATATTTTCTTAGTTGCATCTCAGAGCAAATGCCATGGTCCACAGAGAGCTTCTAAAGCATCAGTGGGATCACATTGTTAAAAGATATCAGTCAAGAGAAGGGGATTTTTTTTTTTTTTAAATCATTAGATATACCATGGAACACAGTCATCATGAAGTGGAGAAGAAAATGCACAACAGAGACATTACCATTTGAGACATTGACATTTGGATGTCCCCCCTAATTGATGAAAAGACTCCAAGAAAACTGGTCAGGGAGGCTTCCAAAAGGCCTACAGCAACATTAAAGGAGCTCCAGGAATTGCTGGCAAGTATCAATCAATCAAAATCAATCAAATTTATTTTATAAAGCCCTTTTTACATCAGCAGTTGTCACAAAGTGCTTTCACAAAGTACTCGCTGTGTGCGACATGTGACAACAGTCTCCCTTATTTTTCATCTGAATGGGCCAAGGGTTAGGTTGGCAAGACAGATGCCTTTTCTTACAAAGAAAAACATCCAAGCCCAGCTGAAATTTGCAAAAACAAACATCCAGTCTCCCAAATGTGCATGGGAAAATCTGTTATGGTCTGATGAAACCAACGTGGAACCTTTTGGCCATAATACCAAAACGTATGTTTGGTGTATGGTGCAAAAACCAAGCTGCACATCACTGAAAGAACACCATACCCACAGTGAAGCATGGTGGTGGCAGCATCATGCTTTGTGGCTGTATTTCTTCAGCAGGGACCTTAGTCAGGGTAGAGGGAATTAGGAACACAAAACCTTTAGGTGACCGTCAGAAAGCTGAAGATAAAGAGGAAGTTCACCTTTCTGCACAACAGGGGTGTGTAGACTTTATATATCCACTGTAGTTGAGCGTATCTCTCTCTTTCTTACCTTTCGATCCTGAATGTCGTCATCATGACTTACAGTGAAATTATACAAATGTATTTTTGCCAGATTCCAAGTCTAAGCCACAGTGTGATCAGCCAGACCAGTTTCCGGGCAGAGTACAAGTCCACAGCAGGCCCCACAGTGTTCCAGAAGCCGATCAAGTTCCAGGTGGACATCACCTACACCGAGAACACTGCAGCCACAAAAGAGAACGGCATCTACTCGGTAACCTTCACCTTGCTCTCAGGTAACAAATGCACGCTCACTCACAAAACCACAGACATACATAACCAGAAACAAAGAAAACTCAAATGGATGCAAACACAAGCACAGGCATGCACAACTTTCATGCCAAAAAATGTAAACAAACATACACACACACAGACAAATACACAGTATTAGAACTTCTGTCAGCTACACAGGAATTCAAAGTTTTTCCAGGCGAGATGAATGTCCATAACTTAAATTGATTTGCATTTTAATGAGCGAAATAAGTATTTTATCCTCTCTTAATCAGAACAAATTCTGGCTCAAAATTAGATAAGGAGCACTTGATTTAAGTGTGCTCCTAATCTCAGTTCATTACCTGTATAAAAGACACCTGTCCACAGAAGCAATCAATCAATCAGGTTCCAAACTCTCCACCATGGCCAAGACCAAAGAGTTGTCCAAGGATGTCAGAGACAAGATTGTAGATCTACACAAGGCTGGAATGTGCTTCAAGATCATCACCAAGCAGCTTGGTGAGACGTTGACAAAAGTTGGTGTGATTATTCACAAATGGAAGAAACACAAAATAACTGTCAATCTCCCTCAGTCTGGGGCTCCATGCAAGATTTCACCTTGTGGAGTTGCAATGATCATGAGAACAGTGAGGAATCAGCCCAGAACTACCCAGCAGGACCTGTTCAATGACCTGAAGAGAGCTGGGACCAGTCTCAAAGAAAACCATCAGTTACACACTACGCCGGGAGGATCTTGTCAATGATCTCAAGGCAGCTGGGACCATAGTCACCAAGAAAGCAATTGGTAACACACTTCCACGTTTTTTTAAACAGTTTTTTAATTGGCCAATATCCCACGGCACTTGGTACCCAAATGGTACCCAGGCACTAATCAACCCTCACGTCTGCATGACGTCAATAGACGTCGATATTCCAAGTTGAATGAATGATCTCTGCAAATTTTACTGAAGAGTAAAATTTTACAAATGCATTTGGCAAAATAATGAATTACAAAATGAAATACCAACGATCACCAATTATCAATTCAGCAAACATATTACGCATTACTCTTTTTCATCAATACAATCAACTAATTACTTTTCTATAATTTCATGTAGGCTACTGTAAATGATTGAAATTGTGTACTTTTTCAGCTTTTACATGGACATATCTACCTTAGGAGTCTCGTTGTTATCCCTAGATTTCAGTTGCACATGCCACCTTGCACCTTCAATTTGCACATTTATACATCCCACTTATACATTGTTCTTGTTTCACTTGTAAATTTTTTTTATTCTTGTATTTGCACTGCTGGTTAGACACTAACTGCATTTTGTCATACTGAACTTGTACTTGTTTAATGACAATACATTTACTTCTAATCTAATGAATAGCCATGAAATAGCAATAACATCTATGGATAAATGGGCGATAACCTCCTGATCAATCTAGGCACAGCTATGCATGTGATTGAAGTGTAGTGATGAAGAATGATGATGGTATAGTAATTGTATATAATCTGAATTTGGTAAGCAAGTCAGACATAACTCAGACGCAATTTACAGCATTAAGTTCACAATGGCTAAACGAACCCAACAATTCGATGCATAGCAGATGCCTCAAGATTTGGAGTCAGATGGAGGATCAGAAACAGACCTGGTCTTGCCGGGTCTTCATCTGATTCTGATAATGAATCCAATGCCTGAGCCTCCTCACTAAAAAAGCAACAAAAACAATGTCAAACCCATACAATTTGTGTAGAAAAGAACAATGAGAGCACAACTAAGATGAAAATGAAAACAAAATTCTGATAGATTCATGACACTGACATTTTTTTAAATGCTTTTCACACGGCTGCAACACTCTTGAAATAGCTAAATTATTAAGGTGTGACCACCAGACAATCAAAGGTTTTGTTGCAAATAGTCAACTGGGGTACAAGAAACGCATGGAGTAGAAAAGATACAAATTAACTGCAAATAACTTGAGAATTTAACATGAAGCTACCAGGATCTCACGATACTCCAGTGCAATCATATTCCAGAACTGCAACCTACCTGGAGTTTCCAGAAGTACAAGGTGTCAAGTGCTCAGAGACATGGCCAAGGTCAAACAAGCTGAAACACGACCACAACTGAATACAATTTGAAATGTACAGTATAGATTGGGCAAAGACATTTTTCAAAGGTCTTATGGACAAAGGAAATGTGAACTACTCTTGATGGACCAGATGAATAGGCCCGTGGCTGGATCACTAATGGACACACGGCACCACGTCAGTCAGGCACCAGCCAGGTGGAGGAGGGGTAGTGGTATGGGTTGCTATCATTAAGGATGAGGAAGATGGACCTTTTCCAAAACCTCCCAAACATACTACCAGTTTCTGGAAGATACTTTCTTCAAACTGTGGTACAGGTACAGTGGAGAGAACAAGTATTTGATACACTGCTGATTTTGCAGGTTTTCCTACTTACAAAGCATGTAGAGGTCTGTCATTTTTATCATAGGTACACTTCAACTGTGAGGGATGGAATCCAAAACAAAAATCCAGAAAATCACACTATGATTTTTAAATAATGAATTAGCATTTTATTGCATGACATAAGTATTTGGTACATCAGAAAAGCAGAAAAGCTTTGTTTGCAATTACAGAGATCATACGTTTCCTGTAGTTCTTGAACAGGTTTGCACAGTGCAGCAGGGATTTTAGCCCACTCCTCCCTACAGACCTTCTCGAGATCCTTCAGGTTTCAGGGCTGTCGCTGGGCAATACGGACTTTCAGCTCCCTCCAAAGATTTTCTATTGAGTTCAGGTCTGGAGACTGGCTAGGCCACTCCAGGACCTTGAAATGCTTCTTATGGAGCCACTCCTTAGTTGCCCTGGCTGTGTGTTTCGGGTGGTTGTCATGCTGGAAGACCCAGCCACGACCTATCTTCAATGCTCTTACTGAGGGAAGGAGGTTTTTGGACAAGATTTCGTGATACATGGCCACATCCATCCTCCCCTCAATACGGTGCAGTCGTCCTGTCCCCTTGCAAAAAAGCATTCCCAAAGAAGGTTTCCACCTTCATGCTTCATGGTTGGGATGTTGTTCTTGGGGTTGTACTCATCCTTCTTCCTCCAAACACGGCGAGTGGAGTTTTTACCAAAATGCTTTATTTTTGGCACATCTGACCACATGACCTTCTCCCATTCCTCCTCTGGCACATCCAGATGGTCATTGGCAAACTTGATGGGCCTCGACATGCGCTGGCTTGAGCAGGGGGACCTTGTGTGAGCTGCAGGATTTTAATCCATGATGGCGTAGTGTGTAACTGATGGTTTTCTTTGAGACTGTGGTCTGAGTTTTAGATTCTGTCTCTCACAATTGAAGTGTACCTATGGTAAGAATTACAAACCTCTACATGCTTTTTAAGTAGGAAAACCTGCAAAATCAGCAGTGTATCAAATACGTGTCTCCCCAATGTACTACTGGATACTTAGTTAATTATCATTATACAAATTATTGTTCTGTGCTGCACATAGTTGACATGCAGGATTTGCTTGCGTGTGACGAAATAATGAGCAAGGAACAGGCAAAAAGGGCTGAAATTGAGAATTTGGTTGCAAAAAGAAATGCATCATCAATTAAATGGAAATATTTCAGCCCCGGACAACGGAGCCCTACATAAGTCTGTCCATACACTTTATTAATGAGGACTTTCCCCTGAAAAGTTTCTGTTTGCAAACTGCATTTCATGCAAGTGAGAATACCGCATCAGGGATGAGAGAAGCTTTAGCTGATTGGGGCTTAGATGATAGTCGTCTAGTCTGTATAACAACAGACAATGCCGCGAACATGGTGATGACTGCCGCCTTGAACAAGTGGACTAGATTACAGTGCTTTGGTCAGGTTGATGGCCAAAGCTCGTTCTAAAGACATCTTCTGTTTCATCATATTGCCATATATATCGCAGAAAAACTAAATATCGCAATGTCAGTTATTTCCCATATTGTGCAACCCTAGTGCAGGGAGAGCTACTCTATCATGAACATCTTTTCATCAAAATCTAAGTTTTACTGAGTCCCAGGAACTGAGCATTTTATATTAAAAAACGCTTTATAAATTAGTAATAATGTCAATAATAGAAAAAATGGAAACCTAAATGATGTTGACGGTAGAGCAGCTCTCCCTGAAGCTATATCATTTGATTATTTTCATATACGTTTTATTGGGTGGAATAACCCTGATTATATCTACAATATTTGGTGTAATAACCCAGATGTTTATCACAGCTTCTTTTTATAAACTAGTAATATTTTCCCAAATTGAAAAATTGTTAAACCAAAAGATGTTGGTGATAGAGCAGCTCTCTCTGAAGATATATAGGTTGATTCTTTTTATGTATGTTTTATTAGGTCTGAGCTGTTGAGCATTTTTTATTGAAAATGTATTTATAAATGAGTAATAAATTCATACATTGAAACATTTTAAAACCAAAGGACAATGATGGTAGTGCTGCTCTCTTTGAAGATATATCAGTTGATTATTTCCATCTAAGTTTTATTGGGTCCAAGGAATTGAACAGAATTCATGAAGAATTGTTTTATGTACTAGTAATAACATCCAAAATGGAGAAATAGACAATCTGAAGGATGTTGATGGTAGAGCACTTCTCCCTGAAGCTATATAAGTTGATTATTTCCATCTAAGTTTTGTTGTGTCCGAGCTATTTGAACAGAATTAATGAAAGATTGCTTTTTTAAACTAGTAATAATGTCCAAAATGGAAAAAATTGCCAAGCTAAGGGATTTTGATGCTATAGAGCAGGTTTCCCTGAATCTATATAATTTGATTCTTTCCATATTGTCAGCGTGTAGATAAGACGGAGGCGAAGCAGACTGCGGAGACAAGGACTTTCTATTCATATATTTTAATAATGATAGCTGACTTGTGCTCATCAGTGGCGGGACAATAACACATAAAGACAGAGGGTATATACTGGGGGAAAAATGACTGGATGGTGATCGGGTGCGCTAAACGAGACAACAGGTGTGATGGATTGATGATGGGCGGTGGTGTCAGAAGGTCGGTGACATCGAGTGCTGAGACCCGCCTCCTGCAGGGGGAGGATGAGAAGCAGATGGCGGAGTTGTAACACATATAAGTATTACTGGGTCAAAACTTTTGAGCATTTTTGATGGACAAATGCTTTATAGACTATTATTAATGTCCAGAATTGAAATATTGGAAAACTAAAGGATGTTGATTGTAGGGCAGTTGTACCTGAAGCTATTTTGGTTGGTAATTTTGATACGAGCTATTAACATTTACATAAACAACTGATGTTTTTCATCCACATGATCAGATAACGGTACGCTTTTAAGATGGTGCCTAAACCCTTGCATCGTAGGAAAACATTTTTTACGTTCTTTTCGAAAGATTTTATATGAAACTGAAATTGAGAAATAAGTTGTGTTACTTGAAAAGGGGTGAAAGAGGTGCAGTATCTGTGCAGCTGGCTGATAATTTGGTTGTTTTCTCACGTTTCTTCAGATTTCATTCAAATATAACAATATAATTTGTCTTGAGATTTGCCTTGTGTTTACGCAGTATATTGTTTTATGCGAAATTAGATATTCGTTCTTTCTTTTGATTGTTAATCTTATTCCAAGTTACATTAATGTGTTGTCATATTATAGAAAATTATGTGCTGTTTAAAACAAAGTTAACTTTTGATCATAATTTGGGTTTGGTTTTTGTGCAATGTCTGTTTGTTTGAAATGTGTGTGAAAATATGAATTTTTATTTTCAGTAATCAACAGCAGCATTCTAGAATTTTACAGAGGTCTAAAGGGTTACATTTAGAAGTTTTACATAATTTCTAATTGAGTTGTTCTTTTTTTTAGGGGTTGCTCCTGGGAATTAGCTAATGATTGTCCTTTTAATATTATTTGAGGTTATATGTCGTGGAGCTCCGCCTCCTAAAGGGGTTTTAGCTCCTAGTGGTTTACCCTGGCCACGTCAGCGGACCGTACTGAAAACACATTATGCAAGATGCAACAGCCAATCAGGGCAGGCCTGCCCCTATGAAGGACCTGTTAGCCCAGAGAACGCCCTCCCTTTTTATTCAGCAATCCCATGATGAGTGCTACTTTTTACTTATTCTTTCGCTACAGCCGAGGAGTTTGGACGTCAACATTCTTTTGTTCGACGTCTCAAGATTAAGATGTTTTTTGCTGGCGCATGCCATTGCGCCCACGTGTCACCGGATCTGGATACTCATCGTTCGTGTGTTTCCTGCCTGGGACCAGCTCACGCTTGCGAGGGTATCACCAACCCCCCGGCCTGCTCCTTCTCTGCTGCTTTGGCCCTCTGTACACGTGTAGAGAGGGCAAACTTTTTCAAACAGGAAGTGGACATCTCCGCCATGTTGAATTCCAGCAGCGACGATGTTGACGAGAGGTCTGAGAAGGACACTCCTACGCAGGACACGACTCCTCTGACTCAAAGAGACCCGCTCCCTTCCCACGTGGTTTGGGTGGCAGGTCTCGTGCTTTTCCCTCTCCGGGGAGATCTAGAAGACGACCTCACGTTTGCTGCTTCCCTACGCCCGCCGTTTGCGGCATGATTGAAAGAGCAGTGCTACGGATTCAGCTTCCCCTGCCACCTCTGCCTACGCCTAAGGAACCCTCCGACATGGCCTTCGGCTCCTGGACGGAACGTGTCAAGCCGATGGATTCTCCAGCACCTGAGGTCCGGGGTTCTAAAGCATTCACTGAGGGTTCCTGGTCCTCCTCAGCTTCTGCCAGAGCCCCGGTGTAATCCTACACTACCTTTACCAGAGTCGAAGTTAGTCAGTCTCCTATTAGCTTGGCCGTCCCTCCTCTAGAGCCAGATTTGGCCGCGCATTTCCTACCTTCCCGGGGCTGGTCAGGAAAGAAGCCTGCATTGCCATCTACCAAGGTCCACTATTCGGGGCAGCTATGGGACAAAGCTTTTGACCTGGGATCGCGGCAAACAACATTGCTCTCCTCGCATGAGCGGCATCCCGTGTTTTGGTCCGGTGTTATCTCTGTCCTCCCTACGCGACGCCAATCGTTCACCCCTCCTGAACGCACCTCTGTCCCAGGTGGGCTTATTCAGCGACGCTGTTCACGCGGCTATAGCCTCCTTCTAATAGGCCGACAAGAGACGTAAGTAGCTTTCTCATCATCTCCCTCTGGTTGGCCGTGCGTCCCATTCGGCTCCTCGACCCTCTGCACATCGCCAGGGTTCCTCTGCTAAGCGACGACAGCGCCGTCAAGTCTCTGCTACCACCTCCTCTGCTGCCTTGGCACCTCCACGGCTACCGCGGCTCCTGCTCCTCTTCCCGTACAACGCAGGCAACCCGCCACCTGACTGGATACTCCGTGGCGGTGGAAGAAACCCAGACCGTCCTGACTAGACAAGATGTGGGCTGTGCGTGGCGACGTCGCCCTTACGGCCCCTGCCCCATCCTCCTACACCAGAGCATGGGCCGAGTCTTACTGCGTCCTAGGCTCGACCCTGCGAGCAGTTTCTTTTAATAAACAAGTTAAACGGTCTTAGGTGTAAGTTGTGCTTTTTTGCAGACTCAGACTCTGGCGGTGCCTGAGCCTGTTAAACCACTTGTGTCTTTTACATGCCCTAAGATGCCTCCTTTGGAGGCTATCGAAGACTCGGTCAGCGCTCGCTCTGTCTCTGTGTCTGCCCCATTGGATATGAGCAGTGGCGATAATGAGCGGCTTATCCCTCATTGTCGCCCTGTAGCCTGTAGGTCGCTGGTTTTGCTTGTGCACGCTCTGTACCCTTCCCTCTTCAGTGTAATGGTAAGAGCAAGGTTAATGATTTTCACGTTAGTGAGTACTATCAGCGAGTTACACGTATAACTAATCTGTCCTCCCTAGCCGCCACCTCCCTTAAGGATAAGCGCCGGCTAGCGGGTTCTGAGATGTCTTCCGTCCCGCTGCCTGCCAGCCCTAAACATGCCCGCTCTCATGTTTCAGCCCGGCTGGACCATGCCAGCGCCTACGTGCCTTTAGTGAAACGTTACCTTTTGTTTTCTCCGGGCTCCTCTCACGACTCGAGGTCTACCGAGCTAACTGAGGATTCACTTGGGCTTACAGACGTAAAATTCGTGAATTCCCAACCCGCTCGCTATGATAGGGTCATACGTAAGGGTAATGCCGTTGGCACTCGCCTCAGTAGCGTTGCCTTTTCCTTTTGATTCAGACACTCCTGTTTACACTACCTGGTGTCTCATTGGCAACACGCCCTCTCTCAAGATACAACGTCTGGGTATGCAAATGCCAGGTTGCTCTTTCACTCAGATTTTTATCAGTGAGAGCGCTGTAGCTGGTAAGCAGCTAGGAGGCTGAGTGGGTAGGGCTCTCTACTTGAGGACCTGGGTTCGCCTCCCGACTCGGCTGCCAATCTTTCCCTTCCATTTTTCTCTCTCTGCCCTCCTTGGGCCGTGTTCCTTCTGTTGGGCTCGGTGTTGGTAGGGGCAGAAAGGGAATTCACATTTCTTCTGACCAATGCCCCTCAACTGCGTGCTCTTCTTCTCTCAGAGCATTATTGGGTGTGGCGTCAATCAATGTACCATGCCAACCTGGCTCAATCAAAAGATCAGACTGGGTTATTTAATTCAAAGAGTGATCTTCAAGGTCACGGAGGATCTCAGACAGGACGGTTTTTCTCCTGCTACTTCCTGGTTCCCAAGATGTCGGGGGAGTGAGACCAATCTTAGATTTAGCCAAATCTGTAGCCAAACAGCCATTCCGTATGCTCACCACCACTCACCTTCTGGAAGCCTTCCTGCCTGGAGATTTCTGTTCAAACATAGACCTCAAGGATGCTTACTTCCATGTCCTGATTGTTCACAGACACAGGAAATATTTTATGCCAGAAGAGGTGGTCTATGATCAAAACCAAACCCTACACAGTCTATTATCCATCATTCAGAATCTGACTGATTTGTGGGTGGGGCCCCATCCAGTAGGTGGAAAGGTGTCATCTCCGTGGAGGCGGGTCCTCGTCTCCCTAGGCTGACATCGCTGTACCTGATTCCTATCGCTTGCTCCCGCACCTGTCCCCAATCACCATTCACACACACCTGACACCTCTTACCTTATTACTGCCAGTATTTCTGAGGAGCCCTGACGAGTCACCCCCTGCCGGATCAATGGTCAATGTTTGCATGCCATCTCTAACAACTTGCAAATCTACGTTCCCGATATCCCATGTACCGACCTACTGCCTGTCCCCGATGATTCTGCCTGCTCCCTGCCTGTATGTCTGCAATCAGCCCGAGTACCGACCTCCTGTCTGTCCCTGATTACTCTGCCTGCTACCTATATTTTACCAATTGTAATGCAAGTTCTGGTGCTATCAGAGGAATAACCTCTGTGTAAACGGTTTTGATTATATTGCATTATTTCTGTTTTCACTGTAAAGCACATTGAATTGCTTCTATGTATGAACTGTGCTATAAGTCTGCTTGCTAAATCTGAGTTAGTGAGCACTTCTCCTTTGTCGAGATTATCCATCCACCTCACAGGTGTGGCATATCAAGAAGCTGATCAGACAGCATGAGTATTGCACAGGTGTGCCTTAGGCTGGCACGTGTGTTAATCTTCAAATTCCTGGGTGTCCATATCTCCATGGACTTCTCCTGAACCCTCAACATCTCAGCCCTGGTCAAAAAGGTGCAGCAGCACATGTACTTTTTGAGGAGGCTGAAGAAAGCCCGTCTGTCCTCCAAGATCCTTGTGAACTTTTACCGCTGCACATTCGAGAGCATTCTGACTAACTGTGCCACAGTGTGGTTTTGCAGTTGCTCTGTTGCCAATCGGAAGGCCCTGCAATGGGGGGGTGAAAACCACAGAGCACATCACTGGTTCCCAGCTTCCAGCCATTGTAGACCTCCAGCGCAAGCAATGTCTGCAGGGGGTGTGCAGGATTATCAGGGACCCTTCACATCTGTCCCCAAACTGTTTGCCCTTCTACCATCAGGCAGGTGGTACAGCTCTTCATTCCCACACCAGCAGGCTCGGGAACAGTTTATTTCCATCTACTGTCATTGCTTAACATTGTGACCCGAAGGACTATGTGAATGTCATGGAAAAAAAGACTCAGGATCCAAAATAGACTTTAATGAAGATTCAAAAAAGCTAAGTTGGTCTGAAGAACAGCCCTTCCATCCTCGGACACACGATTGTATACAGTACCATCTTGTATAATGCCACCTGGCCATTCCACTATGTTAATTCCTTGGGTGGATCTTTTTGGATCCGCCACCATTATTTCTTATCATTCTGGAATTCACCCAGCAAACCATTGTTGTTAAACATTGGTGGCGCAGGCCTTGGAAACCCCATAAAATAACAGGGGCCGTCAGGCTCCTGGAGTTTAATAGATTCAATAATACTTTGATTACTTCTATTGTAGGACACACACATTGTATATTGATGATTATACAGGTTACCATACTGATTAGTTGTGTGAATGATGAACAAATTGATACATTCATTGATTACATGAGTATATATGCAAAATCTCCAATATGAACTGTGACCATCTCTGTGACCATCACTAACCATACCTCTCAGGGTTCTTGTTGCACAACTCCCTTTGTACAACTCTGACACTGTCTTGCAAAGTCAGATAATGGAAGTTTTCAGTTGTTACAGATACGTGTCTAGCTTGGGAGCCTCACTGCTGCTATCCCTGCATTTCAGTTGCACATTCAATTTGCACAATCAATTTGCCTCTTTGCACATGTAGAATTGCCATTGTGTTTCAGTTCCAGCCATTGTGTTTGCATTATTTTTACTCCTTCAGTTTGCCTTGACTGCATATCTAGAATGCCGTTTAGCATTGCCATTTGTACCCGCACAACCATTACCCCACTTGTACCATACACTTAATACTTGTACATTTTCTGCCATCCTCTATTTTCGTTTATTGCACATTTAGTATTACCATTTGTACTGCATTTGCCTTCATTGCACATCTATACATTCCACGTGTAATATACATATAGTTGTAAATACTTGTACATTTCCTGCCCTCTTCTATTTGGACTTCTGGTTGGATGCTAATTGCATTTCGTTGTACTGGACTTGCACTTGTTAACCACGAAGAGAACAGAGCACATAACTCTGGTTCTTAAATCTTTGCACTGGCTACCAGTCAGTTACAGAATAGATTTTAAAGTGGTGATTTTAGTTTATAAATCACTGAATGGTTTAGGCCCTGAATACATTTCTTATATATTCGAAGAATATAAACCAAGCAGTGCTCTTAGATCCATTACCACAGGTCAGCTACTAGGGCCCAGAGTCCAAACTACACATGGTCAAGCTGCGTTTAGCAGTTATGCTGCATGCAACTGGAATAGACGTGCCCCAAACATGTACATTTTTTTATACAGGTTAAAAACACTATGCTTTTGTATTATCTTTTCTTTTTCTTTGTAAATCACATTGCTGACACGGCCCCTCCCCCCTGTTCATGTTCATCTGGTCATGCCTCCGATCTGGACTAGGTTTAAATAGATTCTGGTCTCAGCCCACTTGCATATATTCATTACAACAATTTGGACTCTTAATATGTTCACCTGGCACAGTCAGAAGAGGACTGGTCACCCCGCTGAGCCTGGTTCCTCTCTAGTTCCTTCCTAAATTTTGGCCTCCTTAGGGAGTTTTTCCTAGCCCCTGAAGTTCAACACTACTGTTATTTTCTCTAAAGGGGTAAAGGCTGGGTGTTTTGTGAACGCACTTTGTGACAACTGCTGATGTAAAAAGGTCTTTATAAAAAACATTCGATTGATTTGATTGATTGAATTTCTTCTATGTATGCATTTTGCTATATAAATAAACTTGCTTGCTTGCTTCACCAACTCTGCATTCTGGCCAAGTCCATTTTCTCAGTTTTTCTTATTTAGATTTCTGTAACATCTACAGAAAAATAGATGCTAATAAAAACCTTCTTTTCCAGATTTAGGGGTTATATTAATTTGTTCCCAAATGAAAGTGGATAATATCTAACACATGTAGGATGTCACATGATCTTGAGGCCACGTTTATGTAAAGAATTTGCAGCTGGCAAACACAGAACAGGTGGGCACACACACATTGGCCTTGGTTGCATAAAAGAACATTCCTCAAAAGTTTGTCGGACCTTGTATCACCCTTCAGGGAACCTTTCTCATATACTGTATATATCACTACGTTTTTTACATTTACTTAAGAAACTAGCGATTTAAATGTTTTGGAAAATTGTCTGGGACTCTGCTGTCCTAGGGAAAGATAATTCCACTATGGGGTGCTAGGACTGAGAAGCGTTTTACTTGGTGACACTCTTGTAGGTGTGGTGCCAAAAGACCAGGGTTAGTAGAACAAAGAGCTCTAACCTAAACGTATGGAGAGGCTGTTTGCTCTATAGGCAAGCACCATGTTCTGCACTACAGTTAAGCATAATATTTGTAATTTGTGTTAATTTTAGATTTAGGCATTACATTTTATTTAGGCATCATTGCTAGATTAGCTTTAAATAAAGGTTGGGTTATTGAGGTTAATGTTAGGATTAGGTTATTTTTAGCGTTTAAGGTTAAGATTTTGGCTAGGAAATAGAAAACATGGATTTTTGGGTTAGGGCTAGGTTTTGGGTCCCCAAAAGATGTGTTAATGTATAACTAAATGTCTCATGGCAGTTATTGTATGGTCAGAGTGTTAAACCCGATATAATGTCCAGTCCGGACACAATATTATCATTGCCACCTAATCATCCATAACTTCCAATTGGCGCATTCATTCCCTCACTGGAACAAAAAAACTATTAATGAAATGCCCTAGAGACTAAATTTAGGCAACCAATAATGTAGTAACTTTGGATTACAGTGTCAGCTAAATGACTCATATGTAAATATAACATGAGGGAAGTAGGATTAACTCTTCTTAACTCTTCTTCCCCATGTCTTTTGGGATTGTGGTTTGGTTGTGTCTACAGGACCCAGCCGGCGCTTCAAGCGGGTGGTGGAGACGATTCAGAGCCAGTTGCTAAGCACACACGACCAGCCGGGTGTCCAGCAGCTTTCTGGTGAGTTGAACCCCCTCCATCCTCCCCAATCTAATACCCCTACTTACCTACCACTCCTCCCACCCCCCCCTCACACACACACTTTGTTGCTAAACCATTGCTGCAGACAATGAACTAAATACCCTCTTTCTCCCTACCTCACCACCTCTCTGCTTGCTAGCTGATACAGCTTCCTTTTAATGCATGGCATAGAGGTTGCCCCATAATTGCTGATCTAAGATCAGATCTATGTAATTGACCATGTTATGCTATCCCCCTAATGGTTATACAGGTAGGCTAATCTGATCCTTGATCTGTTGTTAGGGGCAACATCTACCTCAAGCCCTTACCACCAATAGACTCCACCGCTCTTTGTCATGACAACACCAAAGCAATCACAACGGACCTCACCCAATTGCACCACCACTGCTCTGACACGTAGGACGTACACCCTCTAGTTTGTTTTTATACACCATTTTCCCTTAAAACCCCTCCAAATGAAGTTGACGGATGATAATGGATTGTTAGCTGTATCAGCTGATGGACAACAAAAGGGGACAGATGGAGAGGCCTTTTTCTCAACCTCCTACTTTACCTCCTTCTCCAACATCCTCTGTTTTACCTACAAACCATTTGGCTAATGATAAGCCTTTTCTTGTCCTGAAGCGCCCTCGTCGGCGATCTCTTGTAGTGAATTGAAATGTCTAGAAAAATGTAACAAACCGAAGAAGACAAGAAAACAAATATGCCACCAATTTTCTCATATTCCCCTTCCTGTAAGCATGTTGTTTCTTGTGACACACCCATCAACTCATCCACCCCTATCTCTTGTGTATTTGTGTCTGTACTTTCCTGGTCTCCATTCTCTTGATACCAGCACCACCTGATGGCCAGAAATATAAAGACTACTGAACAATGTTGGGCCAGTTTCCCAGACAAAAAGCCTAGTCTTAAAAATTAAGTTAAACTAGACGAGGCTTAATCTGTGTCTGTGAAACGGACATATAATATCTGATTGTAAGATTAAATATATATTCTGTATCTGTACTATGTTTAATGTCATCCAAATCAGCATGGCCACACCTTTGCATCCAATTTAAACAATCACCAGTATTGGATAAGCCTGACATTTTTTTTAAGATGTCCTTGTTTTTGACAGATGACATTCATAGTCAGAACTTTTGGTATTTATGTATCAATGTTTTTTACTATCTATAATAAGTGTATTGTTATCTAGATTCTATTTAGAGAATGTGACTAGAATTAGGAGTGTGAAATTTTTTTCTCTAATTTTTTTCACTTTCTCGAACTACAGTACCTCAGTGTAAGAAAGCGTGTGTCCATGCACACTGCACGTGTGTCCACATGGCTTCCTATGGTCTGATAACATTGCCACTGTCCAGCCAATTACACTTCCTCCTAAAAATGACTGTTTTCCTAAGTATTTAGAAAGGTACTGTCTGTGACTGATTAATCCTCAACGTTGGTGCCAACAGCATCTCAGGACCTGCCACCTAGTAGAACCCTATATAGTGCACTAGCTTTGACCAAGGCCCAAATGTAGTGCACCATCTAGGGGTTAGGGTGCCATTTGTTACACATGCTCAGAGATGTGCTGTGTGTGCACCATTATAGAAGAGAACAATGACTCTTTATTTTTTTATGTAGTCTTGCGACACCATACCTCAAATTTGGTATGCATTACAGGTGTGGAAACTTTTATACTTTCATAAAATTGGTGTGAATAACAGTTATTCCATATACTAGATTTAGAAGGAAAGAACTGATTGAAAGTTTTAAGAAAATATTTAATGTCTTGGTAGATGTGTTTCCAATTCACCAAATGTTGGAGGAGGGAAAGACAATTTTGAAAGAAGAGTAGTGTACACTACAAACTTCAGGATTTCAGAAACTTTAGTTGGCTCTGTGAAATAACGATGCTTGCGCCAAATGCTATTGCTCCCCCAGGATGTCATTGAAATAGCAGTCGATGAAGTTCACAATGTGGTTTAATGGTAACTTACAATGGGTCCATAATTTTTGTTCCAGTTTGTGTAAATTTCATCACAGCTACTCATAATGTGACTCAGTAGTGTGAATGGTCCCCATGTGCCTGTAAGCATTCCCAAAAATGTCTGGGCATGTTCCTGATGAGACAGCAGATGGTGTCCTGGGGGATCTCTTCCCAGACCTGGATCAGGGCATCAGTGAGCTCCTGGACAGTCTGCAGCGCTACCTGGTGGCATTTGATTAGATTTAGATTAGATTCAACTTTATTGTCATTGAAGTGCAGTACAATGAAATGCATTGGATGCACTGATATGTAATGTCTCAGAGGTTCTCAATTGGATTCAGATATGGGGAACGTGAAAGCCAGTCAATGGCATCAATACTTTCGTCATCCAGGAACTGCTTACGAACTCTTGCCACATAAGGCCGGACATTGTCCTGCACCAGGAGGAACCCAGGGCCCACTGCACCAGCGCAAGGGGATTTCATCCCAGTACCTAACAGCAGTCAGGGCTAGCAGCAGGGCTACCATTGGCTAGCACGTGGAGGTATGTGAGAGGATATACCTCCATCACTGGCCCACTGTCAAACCGGTCATGCAAGATGATGTTGCAGGCAGCATAACTATCTGTCACGTGCTCTCTGTGAACCTGCTCGCATCTCTGAAGAGAACAGGGTGCCAGTGTTGGACTTGCCAGTTCTGGTGTTCTCTGGCGAATGCCAATCGAGCAGCACATTTCTGGGCTATTGGAACAGGTCTCACTAGCGGACATTCAACCCTCATGCCACGGAGTCTGTTTCTGACAGTTTGTTCAGAAACATGCACACTAGTAGCCCACTTGAAGTCATTTTGTGGTGTTCTGGTATTGCTCCTGTCCCTCCTCGCACAAAGGAGCAGACTCCATGGCATGAGGGCCGAATGTCCTCTAGTGGGACCTGTTCTCTGTCCTGCTGCTGGGTTGATACTCTTCTAAGGCCCTGTCCAGCTCTCCTCATGTAGCGGCCTGTCTCCTGGTATCACATGCTCTTGAGACTGTACTGGGAGACACAGCAAACCTTCTTGCAACAGCACGTATGGATGTGCCATCCTGGAGGAGCTGGACTGCTTGTGCAACCTGTATGGGCTGCAGGTACCGCCTCATGCTTCCAGTTGTGATATTGCAAAACTAGGACATTAGCAAAGGACACTAGCAAAATGAAAAACTAGGTATTTATCTATCTCAATTTTCTCTCACTAATCTTTGTAATGGGGGCTAGTTAAATTCAGGGCTGTACTTTTGTCAGGAGCGATAGTTCCCAGATAACACATTTACTTCTTAGCAATGTCTGCCCGACATCCACACAAACTGTCGGCGGTTTAAGCACTCATACCACATCTCGCACTCTCCTTGAACAGACTCCCCGTGTACCGATCTATCGCCCGTTCCCGACTACTCTGCCTGAGCCCTGCCTGTACGTCTGTTCTCAGCCGGAATTACGATCCCTCGCCTGTCCCCGACTACTCTGCCCGCTCCCTGACTGTACTGCTGCCGCCTGCATGTTCACCCACCATCTGCCTGTCCACGACTACTCTGCCTGCTGCTCGTCTGTACTTTCGCCACCGACTCGCAGGACGCCTCGCAATCCGTCCCCGACGGTTCACTCTCTCCCTCACCTTCCCAGTCCGCGCTTGGGTCCTTACCTGCAGTCCTGACACGTTGAGCGATTTTCTGCATGCAATTTGAGAAACTTAAATATTTTGACATGTTCTGGGGAACACATTAGGTAAAGCAAGTTTGGCTACCTAACACTAACAAGACTATTTCCATGCTTATTCGTGATTGTTCATCCAACATTAAATGCAACATAAATGTAGCGGTTTTCAATGTGATTTTCTTTAGGAGTCAAAAGTTTAAACTGTTGCAACAAAAGAGAATGGGGGAGCAGGGACAAGTGTCAGGCAACTAAAGTTGGATTTAATCATGTATTATACTTTCATCTGAATATACTTTTTAATTAGCAGAAATTATTCCCACCATCTCTTAAAGGTTATGCTTTGGGTTTTCATAAGAAGTGTACACATTACTTTTTTAGGCAGGGGAGAAAATAGTCTTGATATTAAGGGACAGAGTGGCAACAAGGTACATGGAAGAGGAGAGAGTAGACCGTAGTGGAATAGAGGATAAAAGAGTCAAAAGAAGAGGTGGAGATTACAGAAGAGGAAGTGAGGAAGGAAAGAAAGAATAAATGGAGGAACAATATTCCCATAACAGCAAGATACATTTCCATAGGAAACACTGAAGTATGGGCATCATCGACATTTCTAATGATTAGTTGGTTGTGTCCAGCAATGTTTAACTTCTATAAAAATAAGCAAGTGTTAAACTTACACATAACAGCATCCTTCAGTGGCACTGACCGGATGACAGTCTTCTACACCCTTCCGCACCAGTTCAGTTGGGTTGCCAAATCTGGTGTGAAGACTTTCTCAAACAAACACCACATGGTTTGCTTAACATTCTGTCCCGGTTGAGGACAACTTTGAGGTCTGAAATGCAAACAAAGCATTAAAATTGCACATTCGTACTGTTAGGGGTAGTCATACTATAACATTTTAGTTGAATCAGGTGTTTGTAGGTGCAAAGTTTTTAAAATAATTTCCAGGGGACCCTCCAATTATTTTAATTATAATGTAAAACAACAAGTACCTGTAGAGTTTGGTTGCTCATAGATCTGAAAACAAGGTATTGGAGCTAGAAGAGACAAGTACAGGGCTGAGTAACATTGAAAGTATAACAGGACTACACAACTGTTGTTTTGTGTTATACTCATTCAGCCTACATCCAAGTGAGTGTTATTTTCTTCCATTTGACTTGAAGTTGTAGATTGGACCTCCACCGCTGGCCTCCAACTCGCTGTTGGGGCACTAATAGAAGATATGAAAATAGTGGTCAAGCTGTGTCACAGTCCTGGTGCCATGCTCTGGTTTGCAAGCAGCCCTGGATTGTGGCATGTGTATGTTCACTGTGCACAACTGTGTTCTGGAAAATATTCTGTTACAGATGACTAGGACCATGCACAGTTAATGAAGGTAATAACAATTATGATATATTTGTAGTATTTCAAATACGTTAATTCAAAAATTAATTAGTCTGTACACAGAATATTACCTTTTTCAAAGAGTGCTTGTGTTGGGTATTGCTTCCATCCGTTGGCTAGTTGTGGGGAGATATCAACCAAGTTTTTAAAATTCGGATTTTGTCAGCATAAGGTGTTAATCGAATGTTCACCATGCAAGAACATTGGAATACCACTACTTTGCCTCTGATCCTCAACACAGTGGGAGTGTAACTGTACATTTGGGTAAACATGTAAAGTCCTGTTAGCAAGATTAAAACCAGCACTATTTTGGCTACATACGCAATTGCACAAAATCCCCACATGTGAACATTAGGAACAGCGCACACTCTGACGTCAAACCGGAGATAAAAGAAGCATACCGACGTTACAAGCTAAAATCTCATTTTCCCCGTAAACACTGAAAACAAAGTGTCTGAACATCTTTACCTTGAAACTAGGTTTTCAAATGGTCTGTTTTCAGTTAACTAAAACACAGTTTGCGTTTGGACAAAAGGCCAAAATGCATAGAAAGCTCCAGTTAAAAAAAAATACTGGTGTACATAGGTACACTGCGCACATTGTTGTAGTTTACATTATCAGATAGAAACACAATTTGATTACCTACGCTTAAAACTAAGCTAGCTAACTTCCTTCTATGAAAAAACTCTTGTAGCAAAAATATTTGGTTGCCGGATGAAGTCTGTATCGGACTTAGGTCAGGAAATAAATGTCCACAGAAAAGACGGTGCCGAATTGTACAGAGTAAATACATATAACCGCCCATCGCAGAACCATTTCCTGGCTACACATTTCCTTCTATCGTACAGCCGACCTCCACTCGACACTCTAAACCGCTTTCGATCTTCCGTTCTTATGCAGACATCAGCAAGACGTATGAGTGTTATCTGGGTACATAAATACCCACTTTCTGGGGTAATAATCATAACTTTCCAGGACAAATTGTTTTTTTCCAGTGGCTTCTTTTGCTGCTTTTTTAAGATCCAAGCTTAACCACTCACCCATTTACCTAAATCTAGATTTTTATGCATCTTATATTGATTACACACCAACATGCAATTTGGCTTGACCAATCAACTAATCACATCTGACTAGGTCTGCCTTCAGAACAAAGAACATGATTAAAAAGGCTAAACTGCCACACACACACACACACACACGCGCCATTGTGGCTGTCACAGTAACGCTCGCACTCCATCCCTTTCTCCTCACTCTGTTAGTCTCTCTAGCACCCCTCATGTGAATCCCATTGTTCATTGTTTGTTTGTTCTCTCTCTTCCTCTCCCTCTACCCATTTTCTTTTCTTCCCATCTGTGTACCTAGGCAGCCCCTTGAGTAACTTCTTTGACGTAATTGAAAAACTTTTTTCAGAGGAGAAGAATGGCCAGGTGCCTCAGCACTACCCCCCTACCACCCCATCCACCCGGCACTGCTCCTCTTCCATGCAAGAAGACACAAAATGTCTGCCCACCATGGGCCGAGACAGAGCCAGGATGACGTCCATTGGGACACTGGAAGAGGCCTAGACCAGGAAACTACAATAGCAGTAGAGCCTAAATATTTGTTAGTGCATCAAAGATTCAAACATCAGTATAACCTTTCCACTGTTATCAGGGGTTTTGGGAAAGTGGCTTCAGATTGACAACATTAGCGGTACTGTAGCTGTATGTACACTCTCTGGTTTAGAATTGTTGTTGTATTAAGCAATAACTGTGTTCCTAACCAGCATGTATTTGAATCAAACAGAAATTTTACCAAATGACACATGAAGACACCAAACACTCACACATATTCTATCCTTAAAATAATCTCCCTCTCACACACCCACAAAAAAATTGATACACACTTTTTTGACCTCATTAGGTGTGTTTGACTACCTCAGAAATACATCCTTCCCTTCAACCACAAAGTAATTACAGACCTGAAGTTGTTGGATTTACAGTAGGGCAGCAATTAATCAATAATATAGATAATGTCAAATATTATTTTCACTCAAATGTCTATTAGTTAGGTTGCAGTAAAAAAAATATATGGAAGACTTTAAAGGTGCCCTATGAAGTATTTTCCATTTACAATATTCAAGAAGACCCCTTATATCATTAGTTAACTTTAAAAAACACTCTGGCAGAGTATGGACTGAAGTGACTGCCAAATGCACCCCTGTAAATCATAATCCACATGAAGGTTTTAAATTTCTTATTTGTATTTAAAGATCTGTGAAAGCGTGACTAAAGACTTGCAAGAGTTATCATTTTGCATTTGTATCCATTTTTGTTTTGCAAATATACAAAAAATATTTAACAATACACAACCTAGAAATTAAACACAACTCCTTATTTACACAGACAAAGCACCAAATAAAACGACAACTTGCGATTTACAGATACGACTCCTTTCACTTGAGATCTCGTTTGTTTTGGATTAGGTGGTAAAAGAAAATTACTCCCATTAGGTTTTGCAAGTCCGTTGGATGTGAATATGCAGTAAAGAATCTGTACTTGTGAAATATGTTTAGCAAATCACTGTCAACGGATAATAAATTGTTTCTGTGGGTTTGCAACTATACTGGTGTACATAGGTAAAAGTGACCAATGGGAATTTAGGGGAGGGGTACATGTTTAACTAATAGCAAGCAAGCAAGTTTATTTATACAGCACTATTCATACATAGAAACAATTCAATGTGCTTTTACAGTGAAAATAAAAATAATGTAAAATAATTAAAATTCAGATCCATCATCAGCAGATTGCTACATTTACACAGAGGAAATTCCTCTGATAGCACCAGAACCATTACAATTGGTAAAAGATAGTAAGAAATACATTTAATAACAAAATAAATCAAGAAGAGAAATATAAACTACAGCATAATAAGAAAACATAGAATAAGAAAATAGAAATAGAATATACAAATAAAATATAGACACGTTTGGTGAACATCAAATCTCTTCTGGTAGTTTATTCCAATTGTGTACAGCATAAAATGCTTGAGTTGGTGGTGTGACAGGCAATAATGTCCAGTAGAGCAGGTAGTAATTACATGAATACTATTGAGTATGATAAGCATGGCATACTGAAGTTCTGTCTAGAGAAGTTCTTTGTATCCCATTGCTCGATTGCCGCTCGAACTAAGCAGTGTAGGGCCCTATTTGGGAGACACTTAAACCGGGAGACACTTAAACCCCAGACGTTGGTTTAAGTGTCATGAACACTATGCTGTCTTTTGGATGGCTTGTTTAACGGGGGTCTTGACTGGTCACTACAGATCATATGGCACTGATAGTATGAATATGGGTTTTAAACCATGTCATGGCAAAATATAGGCCTAAAATAACAGGTTCAATCACAATCTACAAGGCAAATGGGAAAATCTTCTACTAATGTGTATTAATTAGTCAATTACACTTTACTGTTCCTGTCCATCCCATCAGTGACCTTATCTTTATTTATTCAGAGCTCGGATGCTGCAGACTACCACAGGTACTGGGTCAAAAATGAGTTCATCTCAGGGGTGGTGGAAACTATGGATACATCTACCTGATACATACATCTAACAAGATCTCTGCTCACATCAGCCAGTCATGTAGGGTAACTGAGCATTAGCCTTTTATTTAGTGTTGGGTGGTAACAGAAAATTAGCTGCTTCAAATTCCCCAGCTCAATGTTCTTAGTATATCCTTGAGTAAGCATGTAAACATTCATGGAGGAAGAGGTTATTGGAAGATTTATGGCAGCCTGATGCAAGAGGAAAATGTTGGTTGAAGCCCTGAACTAACCAATTTACAATTCAGGGGCTAGACATTTTTAACTGCACATTTGTGATTGTTGGTTTCTTTGGCCAGTGCATCTATAGTATATGTATTGTCTCTTATAGTAGCTACACTTATAGTAGCTATCTGTTAAAACTGAACAATGAATTTCTTTCTGACTTTCTTTTAGACCTTGACACATATGGGTGCAGAGAGAAACGCGCTATGTAACTCGAGGGAATGAATACCAGGCCACATTTAGTCCTCCTGAGTCAGTTTACTGCCTCCAGCACCTCTATATCTCCAGCCCATCTCAAACAATCTGAAAAACAACCCATTGGTTTGGCACCAATCTTCACTGGCTTCCAGCAAAGCTAATATTGTCTTTTTTTTTCATCCTCTTTATGGATCAATAATTGTTTTTCCAGTCTGAATGGATGCTGTGTTGTGGTTGGAAACAGCGTTGACAATTCCACTGGTCTGTATGTTTTTGTGATGTAAAAGAATTATTCAAAGATAAATCTTGTTTTTACACTTTCAATGTGACCAGAAATGTTAACAATTCAATTGAAAAAACAAACTGAAATCTTCTGAGGGGAAAAATAAAAGCTTACAATAAACTGGTTGCATAAGTGTGCAATTACCCAATCACATTCAAACTCATGTTGAACATTACACACCTGCCATCATTTGAAGTGACTCTGATTAATCACAAAATAAAGTTCAGCTGGAAAAGTAGGATTTTCCAGACATTTTCTTAGTTGCATCTCAGAGCAAAAGCCATGGTCCGCAGAGAGCTTCCAAAGCATCAAAGGGATCTCATTGTTGAAAGATATCTGTCAGGAAAAGGGTGTAAAAGAATTTCCAAGGCATTACCAAGAAATGAAAGTCCCTCCAAAATGTATGAAAAGATGAGAAGAAAACTGGTCACGGTGGCTTCCAAGAGGCCTACAGCAACATTGAAGGAGCTGCAGGAATTTCCGGCAAGTACTGGCTGTGTGCTACATGTGACAGCAATATCCCGTACATATGAATGGGCTATGGGGTAGGTTGGCAAGATGGAAGCCTTTTCTTACAAAGAAAAACATGGTGCTGGCAGCATCATGCTTTGGGGCAATTTTTCTTCAGCTGGAACCGGGGCCTTAGTCAGGGTGGAGGGAATTAAGAACAATTCCAAATACCAGCCAATTTTGGCACAAAACCTTCAAGTGTCCGTTAGAAAGCTAAAGATGAAGAGGAAGTTCACCTTTCAGCACAACAATGATCCAAAGCACACATCCAAATCCACAAAAGCATGGCTTCACCAGAAGAAGATTCAAGTTATGGAATGGCCCAGCCAGAGCCCAGACCTGAATCCAATTCAACATCTGTGGTGTGATCTGAAGAGGGCTGTGCACAGTAGATTTCCTCACAATCTGACAGATTTAAAGCGTTTTTGCAAAGAAGAGTACGCAAATATTGCCACAACATGATGTGCCATGCTAATTGACTCCTACCCACAAAGACTGAGTGCTGTAATAAAATCAAAAGGTGCTTCAACAAAGTATTAGTTTATGGGTGTGCACACTTATGCAACCAGAATATTGTGATTTTTTTTTTTTTCCTCAAGGATTTCAGTTTGTTTTTCAATGGAATTGTTCATGTTATAGGTCACATTAAAAGGTGAAAAAAGTTCTGACATGATTTATGTGTCAATTTTTTTACAGCAAAAACACCTGGTATTTTAATAGGGGTGTGTAGACTTTTTATATCCACTGTATGGTGACCACTAACAGTCTGGACACCCATTCAACATCCAACCCAAATCACTGCACCCTGTATGAAACACAGCAATATGTAGTCTCCCATCCCAGGGATGCATATAGACTACTTCTTCAGTTTGCTATGCTTGTCATTCTCACTAATATTCACCAAATCAAATATTCGGTAACACTTTATTTGAAGGGGTGTGCATAAGAGTGACATGACACTGACATTGCTTTGACAGCTGCATATGGGTGAAAATATTATTATGATTTATGACTGGAATGTAGCATTTGTATTTCCGGGGGGCCCCATTCCAGTTAGAGAGGGAGGGTGTTTCTGTGGGATGAGAGGGGTTAGATCAAAAGGATTATGAGAACTGTTATTTTTTATGTTTGTTAATAATTTATATCCCCTTGCTTGTTAACAGTTGTTTTTCCAGGGGGTTATATGTCTGGATAGAGAGGGAGCGGTAGAGCAGGTGATTATCTGGGATGGGAGGGGTTAGGTCAAAAGGATTATGAAAACTGCTTTTCAATGGTTGTTAATTTATGTCCCCTGGCATGTTAAAAGTTTTGTGTTTCCAAAGGGTTACATATCCGGATAGAGGTCTGAGGGTGGGTGTTAATATTTGGGCAATTGTTTTTCCAGGGTCTTCTGTCCTCCTCTGGGTAGGAGAGGGTGGGGGATTGAGCATGTGTTACTGTTGTTTCATTCTCTGAGATTTCCTTTGTTTTCAAGAAAGTGACCGCCTAAGAAATAATAATGGTTTGGGTGCTGAGCGATAAATGTGTGCCCATGATGAAAGTAGCCTAAGGTTGCCAATGATATTAAAATGGTATTATTATGTATATGTTTGAAAAGGTAAGTGTGTCTGTGTGTTGACTAGGAAGTCTAGAAATGCCGATCAGTCAAGGTGGACGTGAGAAAGCGATTTAGTGCTCTCCTAAATAATTACAGGAGGTGGGCAAAGTGTGACAGATATTTTTCCCATTAACTAGCACATCGCTGGCATCATTGGGAAGATCTAGTAGAAAAGCCCCAGATGGGGACACCGACATGTTCGCTGTGGGATGGTTGCAGTAAATGATCATTTGTCACAAAGGTAATCATAACATTTCAACATCACATTCAAGAAACATATCAATACAGACATAAAATCAATGGGAATTGGTCAAGCCCAGTTCAAGTCATATGGGCCTAGGACTTAGCTGCTAAGGTCATATGGGCTGCTGCTATTTTCACTACAGAAAAAGCATCTACAGTGGAATACCAGAGTGGGTTGTGGGATCTGCAGTTCAGCAGCATCCCGTATGGTTTTGAGTGAGGACTGTACTGGGTCGGGACGGTACAGCTGAGGCTGTCTTGCAAACGTAAGCTCTGTTAAAAGAAATAGTTGCCTACAGAATCTGGCCCAGAAAGTAAATAACATTTCAGAAGTTTTATAGAAGATCAATTACTCTGTTAAAATGATTGTTCTATTTTAGAGGAATGCATTTTTCATTTGGTGCTGCATAGCAAAGCTATACATTTTTGGGGTAGGTCTTTAGGCTGTTTCATTTGATAATAAGCAAACCTATCTTATGTTTTTCATTTTCATTCAGTAAACATTTTAAATTAAAAAAATTCTAAAATGTATTGGCAATTTTGTCAAACTACAAATTGTAAGCCAATGTGTGATAACGCTGTAGCTCATTCAGAAACACGGTTTTAATTAATTGGCATGTTTTAGTGTTTGGGAAAATATGCAATATTGAACGTGTTGATTCCTGCACATGCACATGGGACTATTGTTTGTCTTGTTTTCAAAATGTATGTATATACCCACAGAAAGGGCTACGTTTTACAATCTATTGGTTCTAATCAATTTGGATCAGCTACATGCTGTAGTGCTTTGGCGCTTGTTACATCCGCCTACAAGCCTACCATGTTGCAGAAAACAGTTTGTGCATTCCTGTAGGCTATACATTTTGATACGATTTTTCCCATATGTTTCAGTTGACATTCTTCTACCAGCTTTTCTGAAATAGTATGGTATTTCTTGAATTCAACCACTAGGTTGTACATACGCATGGGTTGAAATTTGCTTAGAGATACGCACACTTTCCTGTCAAGTTGAAATTTGATAAATGCAAAATGTTGTGTCAAAACTGGCATACGCATGGTTAAGTTACATATTTGTGCTTCCCATAAATTGGAAAGCTTAGTAGCCTTTGTAGTTGGCAATTAGATAATAATGAGAAATTACTGTCCAAAGCCTCTTTGGAAAATGCAAGCTTCCAGGATTGTTCGGTGTGGTTTGGTGCCTGAGACATTCGAACAGCAACCTTTACTGGTCACCTTATTTAGTAATTTATTTTTAAAACTCGTTAATGTTAGAAGTCCAGCAATGGTGCAGTTGGTAGGGTCATTGGTTTCAGCCTTTTCTACTTGTTACGGTGTGAGTTCTTTGACTAAATTGTATTATTTTGTGTATCGTATGGCACACATGCCTTCATAAAACAAAACATTACAACAAATTCATGGCTGAAAAATGCTAGCTAGAAAAACAAGAATGTTGTATACAGACCAAGCATTGTAATTTACTTTCAGAAAGCACATACCTAATTACTGCGCCAAGTAATGTAGCCTACTGCAAAAAATACATCTATGTAAACATTGAACATGTAATATTTATGTTATCTATTGATCAGCAGACACAACTGTGCATTTTTCAGAGAGCCTTGATTTAAACTGCAACTATGTGTCACGGGTCCTCACGTCCCTGAGCCAGTCACACCCGCCCGTCTCCCAATTACGCACCTGTTCCCAATCCACAATTACGCACCTGTCCCCAATCGCCCCATCACCAACAGTATTTCCACAGTCCTCTGCCATCCCTTCCCTGACGGATTAAAGTTGATAAACACATGCACTATTCAGCAACTCACGAGTCTACATTCCGTTTGGATTTCCTGTGTACCGACTCGCTGTCCATCCCCGACTACTCTGCCTGCTCCCTGCCTGTACTTCTGTTACCAGCCTGTGTGTCGACCTTCCGCCCGTCCCTGACTACTCTGCCTGCTGCCTGACTGTACTTCCGCCGTCCGCCCGTGTACCGACCTGCTGCATTTCCTCGACTTCTCTGTCTGCCACCGGTCTCCTTGCCTCCAATTCCCTGACCTGTCTCTTTCCCCCTGCCCTTCTTCTCCGTGACTGGGTCCTCACTCCCGATTCTGACGCTATGTATAGGTGCAACTATACTGTTTATTGTTGTTTAAATATTTTTTTTAATTTTGTGTGTCTTCTGACACTTGCCTAATTAATACAAAATATTAGAACAGATGCAGATTTGAAAAATGCTAGCTGGAAAGGCAAGAAGAAAGACAAGAAGATTAAAACCGGAATTACAATTTCCCTTCAGAAAGCACATGCTTAACCACTGCTCTATTAAGTCATGTGGGATAATGTGGAAAATATGTCTATATGACCATTAAACATTGGATATTAATTCCTGACCAACAGGTGACACTACTGTGCAGTGAATTTCAAAGCCTCGAGAAATCAAACCGATTTTCAATCCATTTTGATGAAAGCCTCAAACACTTCAGAAAGCCTCCGTTGCCCATCACTAACTGACAATACTCCAACTGCCATAGCAACAAGTAAAACATACAACTCTGGAAAAATATTTGGAGATCACTGCACCTCTTTTCCTTAAAAAAAAAAAGTTGAAAAGGACCGTTTTGAGTGGGGAACAGAAGGGTTCAGGTTAAGATACCACTACAAATTGAACGCTTCTGTTCCTCACTCAAAACTTTATTTTTCAATTTTTTTGGAAAGGGAAGAAAGGTGCAGTGGTTTCTTAATTTTTGCAGGACCGCGTAAGTGGAGCTGCACTGTGCTCGTAAAGGCGAGACGATAGCACACAAAGACAAAGGGAGCAGAGGGAACATATATACTGGGGGAAATGACTGGATGATGATCAGGTGCGCTCAACGAGACAACAGGTGTGATGAGTTGATGGAGATGGGCGGTGGTGTCAGAAAGCCAGTGACGTGGAACGCTGAAGCCTGCCTCCTGCAGGTGTAGCACTGGCAGATGGCGCAGGCGTCACAGCAACTGCCTCTGGTGGATTTTCGAAATACACATCCCTGAAGGCATTTTGGGTCAGGATAGACAAATACATTTGCTGGCTACAACATTCAGTAGTTACAATATAATAAGCATTTACAAAAAATGTATACTGTTGTATTGTGACTTTTTCTGGCAAGGAAAAGTTTATCTTCAGTCTTGGTAGCAATTGCTCAATTCTTATGTTCCTAGGATGTTAGTAGATACTAGTAATCCTATAACTGGCTAATATGCTGTTTAAACGGCCAGTGGAAAACACCATACACTTCATAGATGCTATTTGTGGTGGAGGTAAACTTAGTAAGTAACGTTAATCATTTTAACTGTATCAGAATCATTCACGAATGGCCAAGTAGCTGTTGAAACGGCCAATTGCAAAAGAGGATTTGTTCAGGGTTGACACAAGGCTATACTGACTCCTGTCAAATATACAGTTCTGTGGTGCAGTGGTTAATAACAACACAGCCTTCCATGTGGGAAACCTGGGTTTGAATCTTGAGAGGGCAGCGTATTCTATTGCAGGCCGGCTGAATAAGGCTTGTCTGGTTTCTTGTTTCCATAGCTGTAGAAGGCCATGACATTCGTAGGCATGTACTTCCTTGAAGGTGTGTGAGGTGTAGGCCAATGACAAGCTTTGTTTGGGTTCATGTAGGCCTACAGCAAGCGCTGCAGAAATGAAAATATACGGAAGCATCGAGCATCAGACAAAGTACGAAGGAAAAACAAGGATGAATTAGGCATTTATTAGATGGTGAGACCTGAAGTTGGCATGAACAGTTATGCAGAGTTGGCTTGTAAGTAAAGTTACATTTGATACCTCATTTAGCTAGTTGGCTTGATAGTCAAGGAAAGATAAGTAAAAGTTGATAATGACAGAGAAACAATTATTCAATATCAAAATTCATTTGATGTTCTTGTTTTTTTAGGAGGGTTTAGCTAACAATCGTTAACTAAGTTGAGTTTCCGAAAAAACAATCCTTGATTCCATTTGCGGCTGGAAAAAAGTAATATCACCTGGTGTTCTCTGCAAAAGATGAAGAAAAACTAGCATGCATCGTGGGTTCTTTGACCAAACCAAATACTTAAGCGACTGTTGCTTGGAAGAAACAATAACATACCTTTTAGCTAGATGTAGCCTTGTCCAAACTGGTCAAAATGCATTGATTTTATCCAGCTAACACTAGCTAGCATGCTTAGGGCTTCATGTTCGCAAGCTAGCCATCATGTTCAGAGTATCTGAAATAAGGCCATGTGTCTAACGCAATAGATAGCCCAGATGACATTTTGATTCTGTGTTCCGTAGTTATGGAATGGAACAATCAACTTCGACGGATGTTTGTGTTCATTGCTCCAGCATCAACAGTTGCAGATTACATTGCTTCAAACCTGGCAGTATGCTCTTAGTAATGACAGTGTCAGATCCTAATCAAGTAATAGAACATATTCAACTTATTGCCGATAGGTGGCGTGATTTGCAAAGTTACAGTGATGCATGCACACCTAAGATAATTAACTGGAGCCATGACAACAGAGGCTGAAGAGGGCTCAGTATAATATCAAAAACAAGTGTGCCACTGTGAGCAAAGTTCTTTTTAATTTGTCTTTGTGGCATGAGTTGTGTTTTCAAGTGAGACATAGTTCAGCTTGAATGCATTGTTATTTTCCTGTTCCATGTGATATCCATGAACAAAAGTTATGCAACCAGAAAATCAGGGGAGAGCCATCTTTATTCAGCATGAGACGTCGATGTTAACAGTACATAGTTTCTCTCTCTCTCTCTCTCTCACTCTCTCTCTCTCCATAGTTTACAGAAATAACACAGTACTTATACCGAAATACAAGGGAGGCGGCCAATGGTCAAAACCAGCAAAATACACTCCAATAAGAAAGGCCTATCTTACAAATGACCCTTGTATTGGATGTTCCAGCATGTGGTCAATGGTCCTATCCATCAATCCTGTGACAGTCACATAGGCAACTCCTAGCAGGAGGTATGGACAGGATGTGTGGGGCCCATCAGTTTCAGGCAACACGTCCTAGCCATACTCCCTTGCTCAGAGTTAGTCAGTACATCTGTGTTGTGTTAAGTCTCTCAAGCCTACTTTTCTCTCAGCATGCTTGAGCTGCGTATTAATGTTACGTCACTATCACCAAAGCATTGGTCTGCTCGCAAACTTTGAATTTGTTTATTGTCAAGCTGAAAGCATTACTTTTACTGATGGATCATGTAATGTGTACAAGTTTGTTAATTCTGCACTTCTGCAATAGAAACTTTTTGGAATGTATATCCAGTGAATCCATTTATTTTAAGTGATGCTGTCCAATTCTGAGTGATTTTCTACCAGTCCCTTAAACAATTTGTTAGTCTATATATTTATATTTCATGGCAACACGTCCTAGCCTTACTCCCTTGCTCAGAGTTAGTCAGTACATCTGTGTTAAGTTTCTCAAGCCTACTTTCTCTCAGTCCCCTCTTCCATCATGTATTAATTAGTCATTACATGTTGATAAATACAATACAATTCCTAGTGAACTGAAAAGGTCCAAACACTTCTGTAAGAAAACAATAAGGAAAAATAATCAAGAGGATTATCTGGCCTATGAGGCTTTATTATTCCTTAAATGAAATGAAAACAAGATGCAGTGGACACAGCTTGCCATGACTCATAGCACTGTATAGAATTGCAATCGTAGTGACCATCGTGATCGATCTTTACCATACACATCAAATCCCATTCTATAATCAGTCTAACATGTGTCCAACAGAAACAGACCTACCATGTCATATTCATGAAATGCATAGTTCATTCCCAATAAACCCTTTAAACAATCAAAGTCCCTCTTCGTCCATATCATGAGTCATGCATAAACATCACACTAACAACCCAACATATCCTAAACATAACACAACACTCAACTCCAATGAATGTACTAGTGACAGTATCTGCCTTTAAAAAGGAATTTGGCACTATTAAACATTACAGGATAGCTGTAATAGATAGATTGTAATTATGACTATTAAGCAACTTCAAAAACAAACAACTGTCAATGACCAATGTTGAGGTAGTGATCATATGTAGTCCTCTGTCTGTCTCGTGAGCAATGAACATACATACAAGATCACAATGCCAGTCCATTTAGGAAAACTACTGATTGTTACTGTAGTCTTCAGTCTTCTCTGTTTTGGATCAGTGATGTAAAGTTCCAATATCAGTTATTGCAGTCAGTGTGATGTGGACCCAGCAAATTGCCTGGTTGTCCTAACAAGTCAGTGTAGGTGTGTAAAGGAACAGTGAGTTTCCAAAACTTAACCAATTCAAGATTAACACCACAACAGTGTCTTCCACTATGATGGAACCATGTGACCTGTCCAGTCAACTGTCCCGTGTTACTCTGACCCGTAGTATGTGGAGTCATTCAGGTGGATTCTCCTCTCATTTTGCTGTTGATGATTCATCTAGAAATCAAGTGTGAAACCAAGTGGTCTGACCCTGGCATCTTTCTGCCATGTGAGTGTTCAGGAAGATTTGAAACTGAATTCGACCAGTGTAGTTGTAGAAATCCTTCTTGAACATATTGCTGGTACTCACACACTCAGTTGTCTGTGTCCAGGCAGTGACGTGATATATCATCAGAAAAGCGGTTGTGATGTCCCAAACTGTTGAAAGTATAACCGCAAAACAACGATTAGTGTGGTTCAACAGTGAATTGGACTTTCATCCTCTGAGTATGGTTCCGTCAACTCCCAAAAATGAAGACAATAGATCAGTCCTGAAAACTTGATCTCAGAAGTTCCATCAATAGAGTGAAGTTCATCAAATCAAATTTATTTTATAAAGCCTTTTTACGTCAGAAGTTGTCACAAAGTGCTTTCACAAAACACCCCGCCTTAAGCCCCAGGGAGCAAACAACAATAGTGATGAATTTCACTGGCTAGGAAAAACTCCCTAAGAGGGCCAAATTTAGGAAGAAACCTAGAGAGGAACCAGGCTCTGAGGGGTGACCAGTCCTCTTCTGGCTGTGCCGGTTTAACATATTAAGAGTCCAAATTTTAATAGTTCAATGCATGTGGGCTAAGCCCAGAGTCTATTTAAACCTAGTCCAGATCGGAGGCATAACCGGATAGACAAGACAGGGAGAGGGGGGTCAGCAGAGTGGCAGCGGAAATTGTCAGGCATTTTTCTGATCTGTAGCACAACCAGGAGGACTCTGGACAGGGCCGGCAACGAGTCAAGCCTGGTACTCCGCAGGTGTTGGTTAAGACCTCATGTCCTCCAAAGGTTAAAATGACAGAAAACAGGGAAAAATCAGACCCTACTCCCCCAGCACAATAATATAGCAGCGTAAGACATTGGGGCTGAGACGGGGGGTCCAGTGACACAGTGGCCCTCTCCACCCACATTGCCAAGCATCAACCAAAGCCCATCAACCGCAACCATCCTGAATGAAGGCCAAGTATTGCCAGCAGAGCACAGCCCAATTGCACAAGTGCAAAACAGAGAGACAACAACAAGCCAGTGACTCCACCCCCGAACGGCATTGGAAGAAGGGCATCCCAGTGGCGATGAGAGCCCACCTGGCAAGACAGCAAAGGCCAGAAAGGCCTGGAAAGTATCAGGCCTTTCTAGTCACCTTCACGCCCCTGGGCCAGACTACATTTAATTATAGACCAGGCTGAAGAGATGAGTCTCCAGTAGACGCTTGAAGGTTTGCACTGAGTCTGCATTTCTGCTTTGCAAATCATTCCAAAGTAGTGGAGCTCTATGAGAGAAAGCCTTGCCTCCGGCTGTTTGTTTAGAAATTTTAGGTACAGTTAAAAGGCCTGCATCATGTGATCTAAGGTTACATGCAGGTATGTATGGCTGGATCATTTCAGCGAGGTAAGTAGGAGCAAGTCCATGAATTGATTTATAGGTTAACAATAAAACCTTAAAATCCGCCCTAACCCTAACAGGCAGCCAATGTAAAGAAGCTAGTACTGGAGTAATGTGTTCAATTGTTCTAGTTAGGATTCTAGCAGCAGTATGCAGCACTAATTGAAGTTTATTTATTCATCAGGGTATACGGAAAAAAGAGCATTGCAGTAATCCAATCTTGATGTAACAAAAGCATGGATTAGTTTTTCCGCATCCGTTTTTGATAGAAAGTTTCTGATTTTTGCAATGTTTCGAAGATGAAAATAAACAACTCTTGAGATATATTTTTTATGTTCATCCAAGGAGAGGTCAGGGTCGAGAGTTACGCCGAGATTTCTTACCGTTCTTTTGGATATTTAGTTAACTTTGCAACTGTATCAAAGAGAAATGTTGGATTGTTTTTGTTCACCTCAATAAGGTTGGAGAAATACGCAAAACAAGCAGATGTGAGTGCTTTTCGGTACTTAAGTGTGCTGTCTATCCAGGCTAGTCTGAATACTTCCAACTTGGTGGAGCGCCACTTTCGCTCCAATTTTCTGGAGGCTTGCTTTAGTGCTCTAGTATTTTCTGTGTACCAGGGAGCAAGTGTCTTGTTCCTTAATTCTTGTGTTTTAAGTGGTGCAACCATATCTAAAGTATTTCACAGTGTTGAGTTCAGATCCTGGATTAGATCGTTTGTGGATTTATTTTCTTTGTCACTGATGAGCAAGCTTGGAAGAAAATCAAGAAATATTTTTCTAGTCCGAGAATATATAGTGCGGCTTTAGAAACAATTTTTTTGCGGAGTGAGTGGTCTTCTTGTTGTTACGGTAAATGTAATAAGACAGTGATCTGATATTCCAGGATTTACGGGGGAAATTATTAGATCTAAAATATCGATTTCTCTTGACAGGACTAGATCTAAGGTATGATTGTGGCTGTGCGTTGGGCCGGAGACATGTTGGATGAAAACCATTGAGTCAAATATCGCTTCAAAGGCTTTTTAAAGAGGGTCGTTTGACTTTTCCATATGGATATTGAAATCGCCAAAATTAGAATACTATCTGCCATAACTACAAGGTTAGACAAGAATTCTCGAAACTCATTGAGGAACATTGTATATGGCCCAGGCGGCCTGTAAATAGTGGCTATGTAAAACGATTTATCAGCCTGGTTAACTTTCATGAGCAAGTCTTCAAAAGAATGAAAACCAGTGATGCGTTTAAGAGTAAATTTATATTTACAGTGTTGAAGCCAAACCTGCTTCACCCGAATAAGTCGATGAGATGAAGTCAATAAGGAATAGAACAATATTATAATCAATAATCAGCCGATTTTATTGATTACACAATCAGATATATCTGGAGACAAGCTTACCAACAAGTCTAAAGTTACTTCCCCTCGGTGCGGTCTTTATAGCCTTTTTAGTTCCCGCCCCGTCCCTAATTTACCCCCTGCATATACATTATTTCTTACTCGCTAGGGCGTGAGTAATCAAATTCCTCCTTGTCTTGCCTCGTTTCATAAAGCGCCGATCCCAGGTCAGCCCCCCTCTAACCAATAACATTTGTTTTTCCTGTTAATGCAGCACTTGTGGTACATGACTCCCCCTGCCCAGCCTGTTGCAGCTTAATTACTATTCGGCACCTTTGTTCTTCCAAATTCCTCCTCAATTTCTACATCAACCTTAACATATTACATTAGCCTTTCTCACATTCATATTATTAACATATCACATTCGCCTTTATTACATTAATATTATTAACATATCCCATTCGACTTTATCACATTAATATTATTAACATATCCCATTCAACTTTATCACATTATCATTCTTAACATTCCCCCTTTTGATCTCTACCAGAGATCATATTCCCGCCCAGTTCCTCGGTTGGTTCCCGTTTGTCTCCTTTTCTTCCGCTAGTAATGGTATCATAAGATGGTTCGGGGTTCCGTGCTCCGATTTTTCCACCGCGGTAGAGATCACCCGGACTGCTAGGCCTCGAATGTAGGGGACACAACAAAATCCACAGGTAACAAGAATAGCCATAAAAGTAGATAGAGACATTAATATTGACATGACCAAACCCTTCCATTTCCCGAACGTCGAGTTCATCCATTCTTCCAGAGGGTCGTCGACACCAGAATTTAATGCATCGTTTTTGAGAGGGTCCTCAACCCATCTAACGCATTGGACACCGACCCGTCTGGAGCCGTATTGTTGGGAATGAAAGTACAGCAGACATCACCAAACATCGCGCATATGCCCTCTTTTTCTGCCAATAGCATGTCTAAGTCCATTCTGTTCTGAAACGTCAGCAGGGATGTGGGCCCCATTTTTCCGATAGCCCTTCTATTGCGTTGCGAGTCAGATTGGACAATCTGAGGATGTTATAATGTACAGAATTTATGCGGTCATAGTTCAAATGCAAGTTACGATGACACAGCTCTTGTTGTCTCCATTCTAGCTGCTCTATCAGCCAGGTCAGGAGAATATGTTGGTTCTCCTTTGTGAATACCAAAATGACCAGTTTCATCTATGAGCTCTATAGCTGCAGGCAGGGTAGAAAGTGATGGTTACTAGCACCAAAAGGTACACTTTTCCATCAGTGACTTCAATTCACTGTGCCTTATTTTAACCACCGATGCTCTCCTGTTGCATGTGGCGTTGACCCCAGGCTCTTCTCTCAGCTACCTAGACAGGAGATGAGATGTACCTGGTATGGACCCAACCAGTGTGATATGATGTCGTGGAGTTGTTCTTTCCGCACCCCAGCAAACGTTGTCCTGAACCGAAGTCTTCCATAGCTCCCCCGGTTGGTTGGAGGTTGCCTACTTCATCTCATGGTAGAATCATCAGGACTAGAATTAGTCCAGCTGTCAGGAACCAGGCATGAACAGAAGAACAATTTCCTATTACTGTTCCAATTACTCATCAGTTGAGATAGTTTGCTTACGTTGAATAATCACTCTTAAAGAATAGTTCCTAAACAATTCTTAGTTCCTCATCTAACCAGATCTCAGTAGATGTATAATTACATTTGATTGTTTTATCTTGGACCTACAATCAAATTCCCCTTTGGTTCTCATAAATGATCAAACACCTTATTGCAAATCCAAACATTTCACACCATCTTGAAGCTCAGCTAACATAACTATTATCTATTCTTTAATTTCTCTACCAGATAAAACAAAGGAAACAAAGAATCCAGATACAAGTCCCATCTTTTTGTACTCTTCACTCTCTTATGTACTAGATAAACTCTCAAAGTAATAGTTACAATTTTCTCAATTTTCTCGATAGCCGATGGTCGCAACAAGATCAAAACCAGAATAATGAAAACAATATTAATTGTAGTCAAATTAGAAAACCCAATGTTGATAATTTCACCAGTAAATCTGTTTCTCCTCCAAGGAGATCAAACAAGTCAAAAACCCATTTCAAGCAGACCCCCCCCCCCCACCCACAATGGTGTTTGTGTGAGTGAGTTGCGCACTCCAGGGAGTCTGTACCTCTCTTTACAATTTAGCTTTACAATTTATGTAAAGCTTATCAACTTAGTTTTCTAGAATAGAACTTGATGCAAAATTGCTTTTTCAGTTTCCATTAAAACATACCAAAATATAGTACCCATGTAAGGAATAACAAAATGTGCCCCCTGAACCTTTTTACCTACTCATTCCATAATGCCTCAGATTAACATGGTTACTCCAATCAAATATCAGACAAACAAACTTAACAGTCACATTCTCTTAGTAACTATTCATCCCAAAAAATTAGTTATTTCTCAGCTAAACCAAATCAAAATGTTAAGATGTATTCTACTCAACCATAGCCATGTAAGGTTTTACATCAAACAAACAGTTTCCAAAAATCCAAATTAGAAAAACACTGTAACTGCATACTAAGGGCCATAACATATTTTCTGATATAACCACTTCTAATTTAACTGAGCAGGAAAACCAGTTTTTTCATGTAACTCTTTTAAGTACCAATTTAATTTGGTTTCTAAGTTCAACTTTTTTTATTATTTTTTTTAAATATTTTTTTTACCTCAGATAATCATGTCATACATTCCCCCTTGCTTTCACGTCAGTCAACGGAAGCTGACTCCATACGTGAAAGCAGAACCATTACAGTACGTATGAGGAGACATAGGGGCTCAATTCCCCAATATAGAGCCGCTCAAAGTACTGCACGAATCGCCCCACAATAGGTTGACTGCATGGGAGTGTAACTAGTGCTATCAGGACATGGAACAACAACCTTTTCTTCACATCAGTGAAGTGGTTAGCAAAGTCTCTTCCCTAACCTTTGGTCTGTAGTCTTCTTTGGTCATAGCCGCTGTAAACACTGGCTGGGCCAACAGAGATTACGTATCTGGTGTGTGCTTCTCCCCCCTTTACGAGTCAGTGCTTGACCCGCCTAGACTCACTCAACACGTCCAACGTGGAGCAAAACGCATCGGGGGCAATCTTGGTCACCAGCGGGGTTGGCTACGTCGAGTGTAGGGAAAGTTCTCCAGCGATTCAGTGTCGCCGGGCAGAGTAGGACGATGCAAAACTCCCAAGGAGTCCCAGCGATCTGCCTGGCGGAACACCACGGGAGGGTGGGGGCGGTCAGAGGGACGATCCATCCAACCTGATCAAAAAGGACTTCTGCAACTCCCATACGTAACCTCGGCCATATTCCTCCAATCTGCCCGATAGGCCATGCATCAGTCACCGAAGGGAACCGGAATTTACAGGAAAACTTAATAACTCCAAAAGATAAATTGGTTCACATGTCCACCCACCATACATCATCCTTGACGGGCCAACGTAAATGCGAGGTCCCGGCAAAGATTAACCGCCACACTTACCCATAATTAAACCCAGCAAACCTATGCGTGGCGAAAACGCCGCATGCAGAGCAAACCCAAATGGGGCTACCAAGCCGCCACAGTCACCCTGGTACCTCGAGTAATGTGCTCAGCCTGCATCAATAAGCTCATCAGCCCTTTCGCAAGGCATTCAAGGCCTTAACCTTGTCTGTGGACTCAAATGCGCCCTAACACAAATACCGTAATGTGCGCTAACCTATATATCGTAATGTGCCCTAACCCGTATACCTGGAAGTATATTTCACAGCATCGTGCCCTTATCTCCTGAGTTCAGAATTTCTGCCCTGGTACCTGTACTGATAAATCCCGAATATTATGTCAGCCGGGCGCCTTTGCTCTCACCCGTCTAGTAGCTAACCTACGATCAGGGTAGGATTTAAGCTCCAGAGATCCAGTCTGTGGCCGTGCACGTTTGACCCGCCAGCATATGATTTCGAGACACCAGGTTAAGTAACCAAAAGGCGAGCTCCCAAATTGTGATGACAATTTCATCAATAGACACTCTTAAAGGAGTAAGACAGAGACAAAATTCTCTTGGCACACTTAACAGTATATTTGCAAATAGAGACGCGTCAAACGCTTACAGAATAATCATTCGAGGAGCCTCTTAAGTAAATTACATGAACAGCTCGTATTTATTATTGTTAAAAGTGGTGTGGTAAGATGCTACCCATCACTCTTAGGTCGCACAGGTGGGGGGTTATCCCCCCATCTTATCCTTCCTGCCATAATGTTTACTGTTGTGTTTACCTAAAGGGCCACCTGCCCCTATCTTCCCCCAACAATCACCTTCCTAAGGAACAAAGAACAGATACCCTTAATGGTTTAGCCAGTTGAGCTGATGGTCAGAGAACCTAATGATTCTCTGACATTATACTGATGCATGTCACCACCAATGACCAGAGTTACATACCATGTAATAGATAAGCAAACATGTCTCCTAAATACATTAGTTAAGAAATTGCCACAACAATCCATCCTCTATTCCTGCGAGCCTCTCTATTTCATGTAATGCTTGTGCTGACAGACCCCGTGCTGCCACGGCTCTCCAATATTCCCGAGAGCCAGCCTCTGTCCATCGGAGAGTTTATCCAATTGAGCTAGCCATAGGCCAGTGTCTTAGTGTTTGTACATCCCCCAACCCCAAAGATGTATATCTCTCCCCCTGCCCCCCAGCTGTTTGCACTAGAGGGTACATTCCTTCCCCTCCCTCTCTGGGTTTCTCAGACCCCTTCCTTCTCAGTGACATCCTATACCCTCCCTCTGCCCCTATTTCTCTATCGCTCTCTTCTCCCTCCGATTTGTCTGTTTCCCATTCCTCTTTCTCTTCCTGCCACTTCCCCCGTATTGTCCCCCTCCCCCTAACGTCCTTCTCGCCACTCTCTGCTGTGTCACCCCTCTGCCTGCCTCGTTCTGGCAGCCTCCCTCTGGATTTCTTTGGGACTGGCTTCTTCTCTCCCTCTCTACGTGTCCTGCTGTCAAATGGTTGCCCATCAGTTTCAGTTTCCCCCTCTTTAGTTTTTACGATCCTCTTTGTCCTGCTATTTTTCTCTCTGTCTGTGTTTTCGTCACTCTCTAGGTTTTGGTCGGTGTCCTTTCGGTCAGGTTCTATGTTTTGTGGGGGTTTCCCCTAATTTTAGGACCTTCGACTTCGTCAACATTTAGGCATTCCCCTGTGACAGTCAGGACTAGCCAGACTAGCCACAGCTGGAGTGGGCGCCGGGGGAGCCGACGGGGGTGTTGTAACGACACCTTCCCTTTTTCTTGTATTAGCATACAGAAGGGGTTGGTCAGTCTGCTGTTTGAGTTTGAGTTTAGGTTTTTCTTTGTTTTGTATTTTATTACGGTGATCCAACCCCTGACAAAACGCCGCCAATTTATACCAATCTCGTCGCAATTCTTCTAACGCTTTAGCCTCTTTTTTCAATTTGCAACGTGTGAATATATATCCACATTCTTTATTTTCTCTTCAGTTTCCGCCTGTTTTACTTGGGTGGCTTTCACCCGCGCCCATAGTATTTATTTTAATGGACCTTGATTGTCTGAGTTTTTGTTATACCTTTTAATACCTTGTTTCAGCAGGTCTTGAAAATACTCTATGCGCCCCCCAGATGTGCCTCCCTCTGTCACGGCTTGTAGCACATTCTGCATTTGTACGGCTAACGTTGCCCACGACATACGACCTACCGGACCCCACCCGTCGGTCATCTATTTCTCTATCAAATTCCCCGTCCATGTTTTGTGTTGTTTGATTTTGATATTTGATATTCAAAAGTTGATATTTTCCAACTCCCAATATCACCAGTCGGTAAGTCTGTATGGAGTTCACCCGAGCGACGTGACCCAATCAACCTTTACTTCTCTCACACACACCTTTTCTACAGTTCGTTGTCACCGTTAGGTATCCGTGTAAAACAAGTAGGGGCTTTTCAAGGTTGAGACACTGGTGTAACTAAATGTTTACTGTATTAAACTTTTTATTTACGGAATTCGGGGGTTATATCCCCGGGCCTCCAACCCAGTATTAACCTTCAAAGGTTTATTTATTTATGGAATACTGGGGTTAAATCCCCGGGCCTCCAACCCAGTATTAACCTTCAAAGGTTTCTTTATTTACGGAATTCGGGGGGGTTACCCCCTGGCCTCCAACCCAGTATTTATTTTCGGAATTCGGGGGTGATATCCCCGGGCCTCCAACCCAGTATTAACCTTTAACGGTTTATTTACTTACGGAATTCAGGGTTCCAATCTCCCCGGGCCTCCAACCCAGTTTCCCAATAGTCCCTGGGACTCTGACCCAGTTTTCCAATATCCCTGGGACTCTAACCCGGTTTTCCAATGGCCATTGGGTCTATTTCCCCATCGAGAAATAGTGGAGGTTACCACACCTAGGGAATCCTTCAGAAATTTACTTCCTGAATTCCTTATCGCCTGGGACTCTAACCCGGATTTATCCTTTTCTATTTTATTAACCTTATTCCTTATATTGTTTTCTTCCTTTTTATTTTATTATACCCATTCGGACACTTAAGACTTAATTTCGAAAATCGTCAATGGGCAGATTCGTTTAAACAGGTTCTGCTTACCTATTGTTTTAGGGCGCCGTTAGTCGTCAGTGTCCTTCCTGGGAACGCGTTCCAAATTGTGACTATATACTCATCCCGGACGAGCCCCCATGCTGTTGAAGCAAAACCTGCTTCACCCGAATAAGTTGATGAGATGAAGTCAGTAAGGAAGAGAACAATATTATAATCAATAATCAGCCGATTTTATTGATTACACAATCAGATATATCTGAAGACAAGCTTACCAACAAGTCTAAAGTTACTTCCCCTCGGTACGGTCTTTATAGCCTTTTTAGTTCCCGCCCCGTCCCTAATCTACCCCCTGCATATACATTATTTTTTACTCGCTAGGGCGTGAGTACTCAAATTCCTCCTTGTCTTGCCTCGGCTCATAAATCGCAGATCCCAGGTCAGCCCCCCTCTAACCAATAACATTTGTTTTTCCTGTTACTGCAGCACTTGTGGTACATGACTCCCCCTGCCCAGCCTGTTGCAGCTTAATTACTATTCGGCACCTTTCTTCTTCCAACTTCCTCCTCAATTTCTACATCAACCTTAACATATTACATTAGCCTTTCTCACATTAATATTATTAACATATCACATTCGTCTTTATCACATTAATATTATTAACATATCCCATTCGACTTTATCACATTATCATTATTAACAACTGTCGTAGATATTAGCAACACCAGCTCCTTTTCGGGATGCACGGGGGATATGATCACTAGTATAGCCAGGAGGAGAGGCCTAATTTAGGGCATTAAATTCATCAGGCTTCAGCCATGTTTCACATAATCCAATAACATCAAGTTTATGATCAGAGATCAATTCATTTAGTGCAATTGCATTTGGAGCAAGGGACCTAACGTTTAGGAGTCCCATTTTGAGATGCAAGTTAATATAATTATTTTTATTTGTGACTGAGTTGGAGGAAGGTTTTATCTTAATAAGGTTGCTCTTGTTAGCGCTTCCTTGTTTAACGTTTCTCAGCCTGGAACGAGTCACAGTCGCAATAGGCAACGCTGTACTAACTACTCTGGCTATGCTATCGGTAGACTCCATTATGCTAGCAGGCTGACTAACAGCCTGCAGCCTGTCCTGCACCCTATCTCATGGTGAGGCTAGAGGAGTGAGACTCCTGTCAATTTTCCTAGATAAAAGAAGAGCACCACTCCATCTAGGATGAATTCTGTTGCTCTTCAGCAGATCTGGCCTGACCCTATTTCTGCGCGAGTCCCAAAAAGAGAGCCAGTTATCTACAAACTCTACTTCCTACAACGGGCAGAACTCCACTTTCAGCCAGCGATTGATTTGGGCAAGTCTGCTGTAGAGCTCGTCACTACCCCTAGCTGGGAGGGGGCCAGAGACAATAACTCGATGCCGACACATCTTTCTAGCTAGTTTACACACTGATTCTATGTTCTGCTTCGTAACCTCTGACTGTTTCATACTAACGTCGTTGGTGCCAACGTGAATAACAATATCTCTGTACTCTCTACACTTGCCAGTTTTAGACTTTGCTAGCACCAACCCCAGATTTGCGGCTACGTCGGTGGCTCTGCCCCCTGGTAAACAGTGTACGATTGCTGGCTGATTCTTTAGTCTAATACTGCGGGTTATGGTGTCGCCGATGACTAAAGTTTTCTGTTTTTCCAGGCCACCGGAAGAAAATGCCTGTCGATCATTCCCCTCCGAAGACAGCTCGGGTATTGACTCTGACTCCAGTAGGGAAAACCTGTTGAAAATCTCAGTCGTCTCTAGCAGCGACCATGGTTTAACTGGTCGATGGCATTTATTCCCACTGACCAAGAGAAAGTTCTCGATTGGCTGCGGGAGCTGTGCCGGGGGGCTAACAACACAATCGTTTGTTCCTGGTGGCACAGACGCAGTTTTTCCCATTTTTACACTAATATATTCCTTGCCTGACATTTGTGTCTGAAGCCGACCCTCTAACTCTGCTATCTTTAACTGAAGACGACAGTTCTCCTTCGTAAAATAGCTACAACAAGTCCAGTGAAAAGGCATAATAATGGTACTTAGCTTCGGGTAGGTAACTGCAAGCAGCGTACAGCATGTCAACAGTCCCACAATGCAGTCCCACAATGAGTGTACACCTAAGTGTACACCTTATTTAGACAAGTTTCCATAAAAGTCTATGTCAAATTTCCTTACCCATCCAGAAATCTGTTGTTCGATGTTTCATTCAATGTGCTATATTTATGCTTGATAGCATATGGCAGTGAAATGAGATTCCATTGTCCGATTAGACTTGACTTTGCTTAGCCAAATCAACAATGTGTTACATTATGATATTCCACCATTAAAATGTAAGACCTTACGTCAAACACACAGTTTCCAATGTAAGCCACTTAAAAACATACTGTAGATGTAAAATGTAAAACATAACAAATGCCAATGCTCTGTAGTAACCATGCAAACATTAAAACTCAGTTTTTTATTGAACTCCTTATACTTACCAATTTGATGTGCTTTGAGCCGTAAGCTCAACTCTTTCTCATCATAATCTAGTTTTTTATTGAACTCCTTATAATTACCAATTTGATTTGCTTTGAGCCCTAAGCTCAACTCTTTCCAATCATAATCAGTTATCATATCATACATCCCCCCTGCGTTCACTTCATTAAGTCAATGGAAAGTGACACGATGAGTGAAAGCAGAATCATGGCGAATACGGCAACAGGAGGGGCCATCCTGAACCCACACTGGCCATCATTTCAGGATGGACATGGAAAATAGAAAATAGGTAATAGTAATGGATCTGGAATACATTCGATAAGGAGTTGCATCCTGTATATTCATCAAAACAAAAGTTAACACGTTAAAAAACATGAACATTAACTAACACAATCAAAGACATCAATGTGCAACACAGTCGCTTGTGCAAAGCAATTATAAACCATATAACCTATTAACAAATTTGTCTTACACAGCTAAATAGCTCTCAAATTCATATTTTGGCTATCATGCATTCATAAATTCCTGTAGTGTATTGGCATATGACTAACTAAATTGGTTTGCCCACTAGGGGATAAGCTGCACAACCAAATTGTAGAAGAGAAAACCTCCAGCCCAATTCCAGTGATATACCGACTGCAACCATCAGGGTGATTATATTAGCATATCCACAGCACCAAAATTGTACAGGCAATGACCAAACTGACTTGAGAAAAAAATTATGTCTTGATTAACCTTCCACATTTAAGTAAAATTCTCCAACTTCTATTCCAAATCACTGGGCGGTTAGCCAAATTCTAAACTTTTATACATTTTCTTTGACCACGCCTGTGGTTCTATTTACAAAAATGACTATCTTCAACTATGGGGATAACTTTTTTGGTCTCTACCCTCACTACAGTTGGTTTCAAAACCATACATTTTAACATTAAAGCAATTGATAGGAACATTTATTTAGCTTTTAATTAATGTTTGATTATCCCAAAACTGAATATGCTTGCGTTGGTGAAATCACCATAGTTGAGACCAGTCTGAATATTCAATTTTAACCCTAAGTAATAGGCTACCATGAATCAATGGGAGAGGTTTTCGGGGGGGTCATCCTTGGGGTCAGCCCCCCTTCCTGGAGCTCAGAAATGTACCCTCTGCAGTTAGGCCATTAAGGCTAAATGTTTTGTTTAAAGTATATGACATTTTTATTCCCACACATAAAAAATCTGACATGGTCCTCAGACTATGCTTTCAATTTAGCCAACATCATTCGTTAACTGAAGATTTAGTGTCCAACTCATCTAATATTTTTAGCTGTTTGTAAAATAGGCATATCATTATCTACACAGCAACTCAACATTAGGGTGGAAATTAAGAAAACTCTTAAGAATGGCACTGTAGACAGAAAAACAGATGTATGACGTCACCAGAATCAAGGTACAGTTAGTGATCCAAAGGACACTCAATGTAGGCCTTAAACACTATTAACATCAATACCCTATTTGTTCATTAGTCGAGTTTACCATCTTAGAATTTAAACTCCATTAACAAGTATCAGGTATCTGTTTTAAAACAAGTATTATCCCAGTTATCATTGGTAATACAAACAAAAAGAAACTATATTATGTAACCAAACTCAACATTTAAGATAAAACGTCACATTTTATGGGTAATAAACTCAGTTTGGTTGTTTTCACCCTTTTCATAATTTTACATGAGACTGTAATCTAATTTTTTTGTCACAATTTGGGTTTAGACATATTAGAATCAAATTCAGTGTACATGGAAAGCCATGTGTTTTACCTAATTTAAAAGTAATTACCCTCTGTGTATTGTTTCTCTCTTATCAGTTGTCCTCTAAGAAGAGAGAACACACATTCCAACTTGGTGGAAACTATACAGTCCTCAGGGGACACAGCGTGTCTCCTTAATTATCACCATGTGTATTCTTCATTCTACCATTTATACAATATATAAGGAGAGAAAACACAATATTCTTACCTTTTGTAAGAAAAACCCATGAGACTATATGACCAGATTAGAAAATCATAAATGTCCCAATTTATAATTCATCACTAGGGTTAGATGTACCCATGTGTGCTAGTGAATGCAGATGTTACTATGCGGTGGGCCTGTTAAAGCCTACCCAAATTGTTCTTTTTTTCCCATCGAGGCCTAACAATTCTAAACATTATCATCAACGCAATAAATACTTTTGATTTAAGCACCACAAAACAGGCTATTCCTTGAATACCTATTAAAACATGTTTAAGCATCAAAATGCTTTCAAATTAATATTCACTTGAATAAGCATGGTCATTATCAAGGGAAGTGATCAAGTTCCAGCTCTACTCAATATTTAGGTGCGATACATTTTTGGAAACAAATTAAAACTCTTAATCAATGATTATATAAGCTCACATCTGTTACAGGTATCGCCAAAATCCTCTGTCTTTGATTCCTGAATTCCAAACATTTCCTTGCTGCTGCTCGGCATGTGGGCAAAATGTCTCATGTTCCAACTGTCTGTGCCTCCTGTCTTTTTCCTTTGGTTCTTCTTGCGACATTCATTCTGCCAATGGCCAGGGATTCCACAAAAGTGAAATGATCCTGGTTTCTTTACCAATGGCCTTTGAGTGCCTTTAGATGTTTTTCCTGCTTTCAAGGTTTCCAGTTCCCTTTTCAACTTTTCAAGATATTTTTTCAACTTGTCCAATTCATTTGTTCAGCCGACGCCCAAAAATATTCTTTCAACTTCAAACATCTTTCAAGATCATCTTTGAGGAATTTATCATTCCATTTATTTATTTCTGATAACACAGTGAATGACCAATGTGTTTTTTGCCAATATTTTTTCCAATATTTTCTGTATATCAAAAAAACTCAATCTTCTTCGGGATCAATGTCATATTTTGTAATTATCTCTTGACGACTGTCTTCAATTTTAAACTTTTTGATTTCATCAGCCAATGATTTTGCCATTTTGAATTACAACATCAGGGCTGCAGTCCCTCTACTACGTTGTTATTTTCTTTAACTTCAGTTGTACAAATATTTTACACATTTCCCTTGATACTCGTCTATCAATGACTTCCTGATAACACTGGGAACTTTTAACCTGTAATTGTTGCCTAAGTAGTTTAATGCATTTTCATTACAGCAGGCAAGATTTTATATCTTCTGTTGTTTAACAATCCAGGCTGTTTTAGGCCGGATTTCACTACTTGCACGTTTTGGGTCCTAGAATAATTTCTGTAACAGATCTATTATGATGCATTCTGGTGATCACAACCTTTGGCTACAAAGTAAACACATAAAAACAGCTTTTTGGGACACTATTTTGAAACCTCATCTCTTGGAATGGCTAAAACAAAGATTTATGATACACATTTCTGCAATAGGGTATGCTAATTATTTGTTTAAATATTTATAAAGTTTTGTATGATAGTTATTTTCTGATTTTTCCATGCCTTTATAGTGATATTACAGTGTTTTAGGCTGAAATAAATTAATACAATACATAATAGAAGGTCAAAAATATAGGCACCCCAATAAAAGTCAGTTCCTCTACATAGAAATAAACCCTTAGAAAATTATTTAGACAGAAAATACATTCCTCCGGTTATATCGCAATACACCTAACGGCCACTAGATGGAAGCACGAGATCGGTATTGCGGTTGGGAAAGAGAAAATTATGAACTGTACAATCAAGTGACCAAGTTTTTCCAAGAAAACCAATGACATCCCTATATAATGTAGAAAGAATAATATTTTTACAACGTTTTTTTATATACAAACGATGCTGTAGGATACCATTGTTCATAAATAGCGATGTACTTACTTCATATGTGGATGGTTCACGTCTCTGAGCTGTTGGAGCTGTCTGGCTCCAACAGCTCTGGATGCAATGCGTAATTCCACTTACGCATTGCATCCAGGTACCGTTTCTATACAAATAATCATATTCTAAATATTTGCCCGTTCAAATTTAGTCTAAAACGTTGATCTATAATGTCCTTTTTCGGAATGAAAGCGATGCAGGCAAGAATGCAAAGCAAGTCTTTGTTGATACCCAAGCTGCAGTCAATGGAGTAAGGAGTAGCCACTGGATCTGAGCTCGTGACATAGCCCATGTGATTCCCTGGGAGAACTTATCTGAATTGCTATTGGATACCAGGCATCAGGCGACCTAGCATAATGTTGTTAGCGATTGGTCAACAAAGAATAGACTTATAAACACCAGATGCACTTAGTTACATTACATGGAGTGCGTAATGGCCACCATTTTAGGTGCAACTTTGTGTTTTTCTTACGTAGGCTGTGATGCACGTAGGAAAACAAACATTCTCGTCAATCGCTTCATTGGAATTAGCCGCTAACCGGTAAGAAAAAATAATAATTGGGTATCAATGAATACAAGTACACAATTAGTCGTCTCCGGCGGATCCGCGGAGGCTGATTGACTCAGGTTAAATTGTTGCCTAAGAGGTCTAATGCATTTCCATCACAACAGGGAAGATTTTTTATCTTCTGTTGTGTTTTTGGACTTAGACTAAGAAAACATAATCTTTCAGTGTCAACGTAAGTCTTGTGTGTCCTCACCACAGGTTTCCATTGCCTGAAAAGCTAAAATCCTAGGTGTTTTGATCCAAATGTGTTCATCTGGATTCCCATGCTGATATTACTGACTTGTTCTTTTAGAGTGATTTAATTCGTCAGTCAATCATCAATCCGGGTCACGGCACCAGATGTAATTTTCCTGTTCCATGTGATATCCATGAACAAAAGTTATGAAACCAGAAAGTCAGGGGGGAGCCATCTTTATTCAGCATGAGACGTCGATGTTAACAGAACATAGTTTTTCTCTCTCTCTCTCTCTCCCTCTCTCTCCATAGTTTACAGAAAGTACACAGTACTTATACCGAAATACGAGGGAGCCAGCCAAATACCCTCCAATAAGAAAGGCCTATCTTACAAATGACCCTTGTATTGGATGTTCCAGCATATGGTCAATGGTCCTATCCATCATGCCTGTGACAGTCAGATGGGCAACTCCTAGCAGGAGGTATGGACAGGATGTGTGGTGCCCATCAGTTTCAGGCAACACATCCTAGCCATATTCCCTTGCTCAGAGTTAGTCAGTACATTTGTGTTGTGTTAAGTTTCTCAAGCCTAATTTCTCTCAGCATGCTTGAGCTGCGTATTAATGTAATGTCACTATCACCAAACCATTGGTCTGCTCGCAAACTTGGAATTTGTTTATTGTCAAGCTGAAAGCATTACTTTTACTGATGGATCATGTAATGTGTTCAAGTTTGCTAATTCTCCACGTCTGCAATAGAAACTCTGAGGAATGTATCTCCAGTGAATACATTTATTTTAAGTGATGCTGTCTGTGTTCTTCAGTTTAAACTATAAGATGCTGTACAATTCTGGGTGACTTTCTACCAGTCCCTGTAATATTGTGTTAGTCTCTATATTTTGAAGGGTCATTGATGTAGGATCTGATCATTAACAAGTACAATATGAATGTATGGTTCATTAGAAGTGATTGTGCCTAGATGTTTAGAATAACAGAAAGTTAAGATTCGCCCTGTGGTTGGGCTCTGGTAACCACAGGAATGTATGCATAGGCCATTTGGTGTGGGGGTTAGTGTCTTGGCTTTGCTAGGTAAACACACCCCTCACGGTATTTAACAGCTTGAACGCCACATTCCAGTTGAGAGAGTAGGGAGAGACAAAGAGAGTAGGTAAGAGTTTGAGCCTGTAACATTATGTGCTAATAGACTATCGATATGCTGCAATAAACAATTGAATTATTCTCTCCCTTGACAACCGAGTACGCGAGTTATTATTACTACCACTATACGACATGGCTGATTTCTAACATTGAGCACATGTGATATTATGAATACATTCTCCAACAATAAATATAACTTGTTAAAGGGAGCAATCAACAGATTAATCGTTTATCAAAATAGTTGTTAGTTCCAGCCTTAGTTGGATTGATGATAGTTGTAGGGTGGTAACCTTTGCTTGCATGCATCCAGTGCCAGAGGTCTGTGCTTACTTTGAGGAAGCAAGGAAGAAAGGATGTCATTCTCCATTCAAACAGGTACATTGTGTTTTGCACCGTTATTGACTTGAATCTTTTCTACTACCAGGAATTATCCAGAAAACCTATTAGCTCCTCATCCTGCTTCCCTTCTCCACTATGCCTCTCCCCTGACCCCTCCCAACTCCTCGGTCGGTACACCAACTGATGGACATTAGTTGATGGATCTGAGGACTGTTTTTTGAGGAACGGATTCACATGGAAACAGACGTCATCACCCTCCCAAACACTCCATCCCTTCACAAACTTGGTTGGCAGTCCCTGAGAGACAAAACAGCTATCTTAACCCTTCTGATGCAGAGCACACAAATGCATGTAACACACAGACTCATCCACATGCTTCCATTCCTTCATAAGCGCAAACAAACCCAAATAATCTATCCTTAACCTTCATTTACTGGGGATTATTAAAAGCATTTACACACATACACACCTACACATGCACAGTATGCACAGACAAACTCTGGGATGTTATTAAAAGAACAAACAACAAATAAATGTACAGAATGATGTGCCAGGAGAAGTATGTGAAAAAGTTCATTAAGAGTTTATGGGAGTAGCATTGTCAGTTGACGTGGATGCTTTCCGGATTGTAATGATTCTGTTTTTAATGTTATTTTCTATGTAAAAAAATACATGTTTAATAGACTCAATACCATTGCTGCAAATGAACTGTATTGCAATTGCAGACAGGAAATATTTATAAGCAGTCTGGGGTCAGCGGGGGTGGGTCATGGTCTGACAATATCTTGGGTTGTGGGAAGAATTGGGGGTAATCCAAAGGAATTATCGATTCTGTTGTGTCACTGTTTAGATATACCAGTAAAGCCCGGTTTTACATATGTTTGCTGTTCCTTTTTTTTCTCCTACAATTATTTGCCTTTTCTCTCTCTATGTTTTATATTTATGGTCATTTATTTATGATTCTGAATCTGTTAGATTGTTTTCATGAGATAAATATTATTGTATTTGACCTGTTTTATCCCTTTGTTTCATGACAACTGAAACAGAGCACTTTGTTTCAGTCGTCATGTATATTTATTTTAGTTTCAAATACCAGCAGTAAGGGTGTGAGGAGAAAATGTGTGAAATGCAATTGTAGATATTTTTGTATTTTCCCTCATTTGGTCATATTTGTTCACTTTCTCTGCACCATTTCCTAATTTGATATTATAACGTTAATATTTATATGAAAAAAGCTGTTAGATCAGTTGAATGTTATTTATTTTTCTTTATTTATGTTTGTATATTAGGCAATGGGCTTTTGTTCAGTCAAAGAAAAAAAAATGACTTCATTTGTTTGACGGAATGTAGACTTTTAGTCTCTTTTGGGGAGAATAATGCTCGTTGGTTAGTATTTGCCAGCTTCATTGCATTGTACGGGTAGACAAGTTAAAGGCATAAAAAAAACGTCACTCTTTTTCTCTTGTACATAGACATACATGGGGGTTGGATTTCCTCCTCCTCTTCTTCTACACTGGGGATATTCCTGCTCTTTGCTTTTAGCTTGTAGTGCTGTGTGCATGTCAAACAGGAGCTTTTCTTTGCATGGTTTCAATGTTAATGCTCCTTACATCTCATTCTCTCTCTGCCTTTTGCCTATCACCTCTCTTTCTTGTTATGTTCAGTCTCCTCCACCTTTTCTCCCCTCCATTTTCTCTTGTTTATTTTCTTCTATCTTTCCCTGACCCCCTCTCTTTCTCTCCTTTCGCTTTCTGTTGTGTGCAGTGTTTAAAATGATGCTTCTTGCTCTGTCAATCTCTGTAAGGCTGTAAGGGAGGGAGTGCTGAAGGCACAGTGAGCTAGGGGAATCACATAATCCTGGCTGGAATTCAAAACTACACCCTTTTCCTATGTAGTGCACTTTGAGCTCTATGGGGTCCTGGTCAAATAGTAGTGTAATGTACTATTTAGGAAAGAGGCTGTCATTTAGGATGTTGCCCTAAAGACAAAGCAATACCTATTGTTACGTATTTACCCTTATCCCTTTTCTACATTCGTAAACAAACAATGCCGAGCACATCCAATGATATATGGTTACAGAGCATTACGGGTGCTGTAGTATATGTATTATGCAGCACCTAAAGCCACAAGTCCTCATTTTATCATCAGAGCAGGAAACAAACAATCAAACAATGTCATCCCCTTTGTAACATAACTGTGAGCAACTTCATTACAGAAAGACAACTCCAATAAACTAATTCAGTTAAGGTTTTTATGTGGGCTGCCTTTTTGTCATTGTAGTGTGTCCGTCTCTTCTGTTTAGAAATCTTGTCATTCTGATGGGCATTTCTCAGCCTCCTACTCCCTTTTTGACACCTTGTTGCTGCTAAGATACTTCCCCTTGACTACTGGCATTTGTCTCCAGAATAAAATGAAATTTGCACAGGTAAGAATAGTTACACTGGTATGTTCTTCCTTCAATGCATCAAAAGAGGTCTGACATTCTGTGGTCCACAGGCTACTAAGCCGCGTTTCCACCAAAAAATACCCGGACCTTTGAGTCCCAGGAACTGCTCTTCCAGGACTAAAGTGTACCTTCAGCCCATATGCTACTGATTTACTTTAGGACTTACAACAACTAGACATATTTACCAAGTTGTGAAGTGGGTCTGCAAAAAACGTGAACAAATCTCCTGTCTGGCACTTGAAACCTTTAGGCTTGCAATTCAGTGTAAATATTGGTTGTTCAGTGTAAAAGTTGCTGCTGTTCATCATACTGGTTTCTATGTTTTGAGTAGCTAGATTATTGACTGCCTGGGTTAACTCACCAGTGGCTTTACCTTGAGGTGCAACTACCATCAGAACATCCTCCAAATTAACTGACATCTGATTGCGGGCATTTACAGCAGTACAGTATGCTTCTTCTAACATATGTTCAAACACTTCAGACTACCACTACTTTTAGTGACTCTTAAATCTACTAGTGCTCCCCAAGTGTCCCCATGTAAGCGTCCTTGCATACATCAATCAGAGTGGATTTGGGTTTGTTCCTGACATATTTACAGGGCTGTCTGTTAAGAGACAAAACTCTGACTCTATATATTGATCTCTTAAAGAGACAACAACCTAATTAGAGTATACTCTAGTTTTGCTTTACTACTTAATTGCTACATAAATACACCTGGTTACTCACACGGTTCTCAACCTTTTTTGGGCAAGTGCCCCCCATTCATTATCCAGGTCCCTTACCGCACCCCATCAAAAAAGATGGAGGCTAATTGCCCTAAATATTAATTATTATTATTGTTATGATTATCATTATTGGTGTTATTATTGTTTTTGTTACTCCGCAGAAAAATCACCAAAAAAGCACACCAAAAAAACAGCAGATTTATTAGTTACCCAGGGAAGCAGCTAGTAATTTTACATTCAAATCTTAAATAAACAACAGCCAATCAGAAATGCCAAACAATAATAATTCTTATGAATTGTTCCAACAAAAAACAAGCTGCCACTTATCAAGGGGTAAAAGCAGAAGCATTAACTTTCAAAGGACATAAGTTAAAAACATTTTAAAGTTAGTGAGAGCCCTGTGCCTGGTTGTATTGCAGTCATGTCAACAAAGCCAGTATTGAAGTGTTATGATGTGTGTCTGCTTGCTGGACACCAAATTTCTTTGAGGGGAAGTCCGACAGCAGAATATCCCTCTTGTAAATGTGTAACAACTGGGATAACAATGCATTCACAGTATATCACTCAGAGAAATGAACACATTGTAAGAGAAAAAAAATAATCCACAGATAATACCAATAGAGTATCAATTTCCAGAGTATATACAGTAAACACCACATGGGTGACATTTTATAGATGATACTCTGACATCCTGTTCCTGTGAAGGCAGCATGGAGTTGCGCCAAGAGACGCTGAGAGAAACACTAAAGAGTTACATCTTCTCATCCAATCATAGCACTTCAAACTGGCAGGTTTTAATGTTACAGACCACAGTTATTTGTTAGTAGTTGAAACTTTAATGGGGCTGTAAGTCGCATGTCACTACTTTTCTGAAGAGACGTTTTTAAGAAGAAAAACATTTTCTGGGACATTTTGTCTTTTTTGCAGAAATGCCTTCTTGTGAACTTTCATGCGACTTAATAACAAACTAGTATGCAAAATGTAAATATGAATTAAATTAAATACTAAACTGGCGGAATATACAGCTCTTCCATTGGCTGAGATAATGAAGGGGATGGACATGCTGATTGTATTGTCAATAATGCTGCTGCTTGGTCAGTAAATCAATGTGATCCTGGGATTTAAAAAAAATAGACAACTGCGATCACATTGCTACAGCTGTGAATTACTTAATTCCTCTAAATATTGCTGGTGTTATCAACAAGTAAAGTGACCGGAACATTTTTAACACTGGTAAACAGTAAAGGGAAAGCTTAAAAAATGCAAACAAGCTGTTAGTTGTTATTTATACCTGTGTTTTGCACATTTGTATTTTGCACCTCCATTTAATTTTTTTCTGTATAAAGAAACAGGCCTAAAACTTTATCCATGTTTGTTCTCTCTAGTCGTGTTGTAAAATCATCCAACTTAAACACCCCATTTATTAATTCAATTGTGTTGAGATGGGGTTCAGGGGGAAGAGGAGGGGTCAAAAGTTTGAATATGCCATAAATACAGTATTCCCCTCAGCCAGTCTTTTACAGTCTTGAACATTGGCTACATGGCACCATGGCCTTGATTTCATTTTGGGTTAAGTGAACAGATTAAGGCTTGGAGGAGGAATGGAAGAACTACTGATGCCATTACGAAAATACTGTTAGATATGGGAATTACAGTTAATAACACCTGAGGACAAACTAGGCGGCACCGCCCAAGCACGAGGAGTAATTGCATAACAATTTCATAGTATTAAATATTTTCAACACGGTTTGTGATAGAGATTTGGTTTTCTTTGCTGTTTTCCTGAGATTCCGCGGAAAATGCCCATATGCTTTGTGTTTACTGGCACATTTCCTGGTTGTCGTCATCATATGCAACCTAAACTTATGGTGCACATGACCAATGAAAAGGATGCAGATTTTCATTTAAAAAAATCAACCTATGGAAGATTGTTGCTAAGCAAAATATTTAGTTTTTCCCAATCAGGGGAAGGTAACTGTTAGGTATTCTGGCATATAAAAACCCCATAGGAATGTCTATTTCAATTTGCACACCCTCGGAAGAGTGTGCACAACATGGAGAAGGAATTTTAACAGCATGCTAACAACCTGCTAACGGACAGAATAGATGGAGAAAGGATCGTTTTTAACGTTTTTTGTGATAGTGTTTTCAACAGCTTTATGAGTATTATTATTAGAAGTATAAAATGTCAAACCATAAAACATATTTACCCTATGTAGCCATAGTCCTTTTCGATTTTCATATGATGGATTGCTGGTTAGCAGAGCACAAAGGAGGAATGCTAACCCCCTGCTATCGCCGGTGCAGAAGAACAGAGTCCAAATATAGGACTGGTAAGTAAACATCAAATAACCTTTTTAGCATAAAATAATGTAATACAAATGTGATCATTATAGTTATTGTGTGCTTTGCATATTTAGAATGGCAAAACTGTTCCACAAGCTTGTTTGTGGTCTGATTTCAATGATAAATTCAAAAATTATTATTATATCATAAACATATTGGACTGCTTGCACAAAAGCTGAATTATTTCATAGTTCTGTTCACATTTATTGTGACACAATGCATATTTGTGTATAAGAAAGTGTTTGAGAAGTGTTTTTGGAAGAGCAGAATAGTTCCACAAGGTTGTTTGTGGTATGATTTCAATGGTAAATAGTAAAATAATAATGGGTGTCATTGGACTGCTTGCAAAAAGGCAAATTATTAAATGTTTCTCTTCACATTCATTGTGATACCTTTTCTTACACAAATGTGCTGTCAGGCTTTACGGAAGGCTGGAGACATGGAGCGGACTGCGGAGCTGGTAAGTTAAATGGTTTTAATTGAGCTGACATCTGCTCTGAGTAGAGACAATAACACACAAAGACAAAGGGAGCAGAGGGAACATATATACTGAGGGGAATGACTAAATGATGATCAGGTGCGCTAAACGAGACAACAGGTGCAATGAGTT